>JAODAL010032446.1:0-46921 GCA_025379985.1 Phyllomedusa bahiana
TTCCGTTTTTGTCCCCACTTCCGGCCCACGGGAAGGGGAAAAAGCATCTTGGTACAGCCTAATGCAGGGTCGAGGCAATGCATTAGGCTGTATTAACGATACGCCGCCCCCTAGTCGTCAAGCACCATAGAGGGACTCAATGTTACAGTAAAAAATAAAAAAGTTTTTAAAGTGTAAAAAAAAAAGTATTAAAAGTTCAAATCACCCCCCTTTCACCATTTACAAATAAAAACAATAAAATAATAAAAAAGTTACACATAATTTGGTATCGCCGCGTCCGAAAAAGTCCGATCTATACAAATATAACATCATTTATCCCGTACGCTGAACGCCGTAGAAGAAAAAAATTCCAAACGCCAAATTTGCGTTTTTGTGGTCATTTCACGTCGCCTAAAAAACTGGAATAAAAGTGATCCAAAAAGTCGCATCCATTTCAAAGTGCTAGCATTAAAAAGTACACTTCAGCCCGCAAAAAACGCACCCTCACTGACGTCCGTATGGTGTTAGTACAAAAAAGTTTTTGGGTCGACAAAATGGCAGCCACGGCGCAAAATTTCAAATATGAAAAAATGTTTGGAATTTTTTTAAGCCACCAAAACATAACGGAAACCCTGCTGTTTGGTATTGCCGGATTGTTATCAACCTGTAGAATACAGAGAACGCATCATTTTTACCAAAGATTGAACGCCGCAAAAGCAAAAACTCCCGTAAAACATGGCGCAAGTACATTTGTTTTCACATTTGCCCACTTAGAATTTTTTGCCGTTCCACAGTATATTCTATAGTAATATGAAAACACCACTGGAAAGTACATCTTGTCCCGCAAAAAAAAGCCCTCATATGTCTATGCAGGTGGAAAAATAAAAATGTTATGGCTTTTGGAAGGCAAGGAGCAAAAAAAAAGAAGAGTAAAATTTTTTTTGGGGGGGGGGGGTTTGTGTTAAAGGGTTAAAAAAAAGTGGAAAACCTGGGCACAAATGTGGAAAAAGGGGAGGCCTCCCAAAGATGAAAATAGGAAACAAAATGTCAAGAAAAGATGAGGATTATAGAGAGAAAATACAAAAAAAAAATAAATGGAAGGAAAGGTGCAAAAGTTGAAAATAGCAAAAAATGATTGAACTCAACAAGCAGAGTGAAGATACAAATTGGTACAACTTGGGGTCAACGTAGAAAAACACCTGAACGTTGTGAAAAACGCATCCGTTTTTGAACTGCTTAGAGTCCCGTTTTGCATTTTTCACAAAATTCAGGTGTTTTTCTAAGAGGACCCCGATTTGTTCCAGATTAGAGACAGTTTTAAATTCTTCTGCATAAAAAAAAAAAAAAAAACAGAATAAAGGCATTTTTTTAAATCCTCGTATTTCTGATGCAGTAAAAAAAAAACAAAAAAAAAAAAACAACACTCTCCAGAACCGCAGTGTGAGAACCCGGCCTCATTGTCTGTTATCGCAGCAGCAGCTCGAGTCCGAGGTGCACACGTCGCAGTTACAAAAACAGAACTAACTGGATAAAAACGTGAGCAATGAAAGGAAGCGCAAACACCTTTGACCCCCTCGCCGACCGATGACGCACGAGAACGTCATAGCGCCGGTAAGCGGCTTTGAAAGATGGCCGAGTCCCGACGGGCTAACGTGGCAGCGGGGGGGGGGCCCTGTGAAGGCTCTGATCGCTGCCATGTTCCCGTTTGCCCCACTTCCGGCCGCAGACAGGAAGAGGGGAAAGCGCCATCTTTGTACGGCCTAATGCATTGCCTATGCCATGCATTAGGCTGTATTAACGATCGCGCCCTCTAGTGGTCAAGCACCATAGGAGGACTAAATGTTGAAGTAAAAAAAATAAATAAAGTTTTAAAGTTCCAAAAAAAAAAAAAAGTATTAAAAGTTCAAATCACCCCCCTTTCCCCATTTTACAAATAAAAACAGTAAAATAATTTAAAAAAAGTTACACATATTTGGTATCGCCGCGTCCGAAAAAGTCCGATCTATACAAGTATAATATAATTTATCCCGTACGCCGAACACCGTAGAAGAAAAAAAATTCCAAACCCCAAATTTGCGTTTTTGTGGTCATTTCACGTCGCCTAAAAACTGGAATAAAAGTGATCCAAAAAGTCGCATCCATTTCAAAGTGCTAGCATTAAAAAGTACACTTCGGCGGAGAAAAAATGCCCCCTCACTCACATCCGTAGGTGTTTGTATCAAAAAGTTATCGGTCGCACAAAAGGGCGCCGCGGCGCAAATTTCAAAAATAGAAAATGTTTGGATTTTTTTTACGGTACCAAAACATAACGGAAACCCTGCATGTTTGGTATTCCCGGATGCGTATCAACCTGTAGAATACAGAGAACACATCATTTTTACCAAAGAATAAACTCCGTAAAAACAAACCTCCCGCAAACATGGCGCAAGTACCTTTTTTTTCACATTTTGCCCCACTTACAATTTTTTTGCCGTTCCTTAGTATATTCTATAGTAATACGAATAACACCGCTAGAAAGTACAACTTGTCCCGCAAAATAAAAGCCCTCAAATGTCTATGTAGGTGGAAAAATAAAAAAGTTATGGCTTGCAGAAGGCAAAGAGGAAAACAATTTAGAGCCACATTATTATGACCGTCCGCCAGGAAGGGGTTAAACGACTCCAATTTCATCTGTTACAAAGTTCCGTACAAAACCACTGGCATTTCTTGGCGGCTCAGGTTCACATCACGTTCGCTCGTCCGATTTATACATTTCTTACAATAAAAACGTGTTCCTAAACGTGTGCGTTACCCTCTACTCTGACTCCGATGCCCAGAGACGGCGCCACAGTATATGGCGATGCTATCCCTTTCACCACCTTACCTTTATATTTGGACAGATGGAAGGAAGAACCGTTTGTTGCACTTTTTTCCATCTGTGCAAACATGTATAGGTTACAGTGTTCACCAATGGAAAACGTATGCAGTGTATGTGCCCACATCTGTATCCATCAGAACCAGAGAAACAAACCGAGCCAATCCAATAACAGGGAACCCCGTGACGCCAAGCGAGAGAAAGCGAGCTCAAGTCAAGGAAACAAACAGCAAAAACAGCACAGCGCAGCGTGTGAACAAAGCCGAGCCGCTGTTCTGGCAGCTTCCGGCTTCAGCCTCCCAGCAGGTTGTGTCAGGAGCTCTCCACCCAGTTCTGACACCTGAAGTCACTAATTACAGGAAGTCAGTGAAGCTGCTGCTGCACGGAAGTCACATTCCTATTGAAAGAAGTATAAAGGCGGCAGCAGCAGCAGCCACCGCCAGGACCAGAAGCCTGTGCGTGACCCCTAAGGTGTGCAAAGCCGCTGACCTCCAGCTCCTATAAGGAATCGATCCCCGGCCTGGCTCGTCACAGCACACTTGTCCTCCACAATATTACAAACCTCTTGTCTCATCACCAAGATTCACGAAGCAAGAAACAAACCCTCCACAGTAATGGTCGAAGTGGCTCACTGCTTATGTGCTCATTCGCTCGTGGTGCCTGAAGGTTCGAGCCCCGTGTGTGGTAGTTCGAGAGCTAAGTCAAAGTCTATGAGGGCGCCAAATTCAGAACACTGTAAAGGGTTTGACCGGTTGACCAGTGACGAGCTCGAAGCCAAGTGAAAGGTCTAGAGGGTGTCCAAAGTTTGAGAAGCTGTTGAAGGGTTGAATGCCTAAAGTTTGGGGGGCTTCCCGTTGTGCAGGGGGCCTGTCCCTCCCAGAGAGTTGACGACCTGGTTGGCTGCTGGTTCAAATCCTCCCTGGTGTGAAAATGGGCTGCGGTGCTTGTAACTCCTCTGTGGAGTGAAAGGGTGGTCACAAAAATGTGGGCAGCATGGTTGGGAAAACGCGTTCCATCATGGGGGGTTTTTTCGCGCAAGCGGGGTGGGGGGCGGGGAGAGAAATGAATGTGCTGTTGGGAAGTAAATTACTTTAGCAATCTCCCAGCTTTTTACTTTCTTATAATTAATCTTCTGCAAGATTATTTCTGCATAATGCACTTTTACTTTATTGATGGACCCCAACATCAGTGACCCATCCCTTCCACAACCTCATTGACCACCCTGCCACTCCACGGAGGAGTTAGGAGCACCGCAGCCCCATTTTCACACCAGGGAGGTGACCTCATGAGGATTTGAACTGTCTGACCTTCCACTCCACGGGCCGGCGGGATACGCGCCGTGGATAATGGAGATCTATGGGGCCGGCGGGATACGCGCCGTGGATAATGAAAGTCTATGGGGCCGGCGGGATACGCGCCATGGATAATGGAAGTCTATGGGGCCGGCGGGATACATGCCGTGGATAATGGAAGTCTATGGGGCCGGCGAGCTGCCGCCCTCGTCCCGCCCCTGCTCCGCCCCTTATTCAAGCTGTATTGCGGGCGAATTCCGTCCCGCAATTTCGGCCTGAATAAGCCGTGTGAACCGGGCCTAATTGTCCTGGGTTTCAGCCCTCACCCAGACCAGGGGAATGGGCATACGGCAGATTGCAGGCTGGAGCTCAAACTTGCCACCTTTCACCTGAAAATCCCATGGTATTTCTGTGCTGTGTAGACATAGCCTCAAAGATTGTAGATCCAGCAAAGAAACGGTGTGTGTAAGACTGGAGAAAAAAAATTAAAACACAATACAAGCTAGAGATTGCACAAACGATTGATGGATGAGGGCGAGCAGTGATCATTCTTAGGTCAAGACGTCCTTTATAGGCCCCCGTGTTCCTGGCCCTGACTGCTCTTCGTAAGAAACATCTAGCACTTGCCAGGAACCTTCACAACATTTTAGTTGCTCGGAAGGAAAAAGACATTGTATATCTGGAGGGCAGGGTATAAGAGCTATAGAAAGATATTCCAGTGGCCTGAAAGCAAAGGGTCAATCATTGTGCATCCCAGTAGAGGTGTCCCCCTCTAAGGCAGGATATACCAGGAAGGATAGAATCAGGCATCTTCAAACTGCGGCCCTCCAGCGGTTGGGAAACTAAAACTCCCATCATGCATTTATATAATCTGTAACACTGGGCATGATGGGAGTTGTAGTCTCCCAATAGCTGGAGGGCCGCAGTTTGAGGATGTCTGCTCTTGAATATGCCCCAAAACCCCCACCTCTCAGATATTTACGGCCCATTATTTGGATATAAAGTAAATGGCCGGAGTGAGAAGACCACGTTGACTATTACATACATCAAGCATCAAATTTACCGCTTCCTGACAGCCGGTCATAATTTTTTGGCTCTTTGTTTTTACCACCTTCCAAGAGCCACAACTTTTTTTTTTTTCATCTTCCAATCTACATAGATGTATGAGGGCTTGTTTTTTGTGGGACAAGATGTACTTTTTAGTGATGCCATTGACCATAACATCGAATATACTGAGAAACCACTAGGTGGGGTGAAATGTAAAAAAAAACAACAACAATATGTTAGCGGGGGTTTTATTTTTATATTGTTCCCTCTTCAGTATAAATGATGTGTTCCCTGTGCTCTGCAGGTCGATAGGATTCCGTTATGTTTTAACACTTCAACCCTTTAACCCCTTAAGCCGAACGCCTGAAAGTTTTATTTTTTGCCTCATTGCGTTTCAACAGTTGTAACTTTTTTATTTTTTCAATGACGCAGTTGTATGAGGCCTCGTTTTATTTGAGACAAGTTGTAGTTTGTGGGCGAATAGTTTAAATTCACTTATAATAAATAACTGCAGAAATTTTTTTTTTTTCATTTTTTTTTTTTTTTTTTTTTAACACCATTCACATTTCACACTTAAAGGAGTTGTCTCCCTTCAGAGTTTGAGAATGCATGAATGAAATACGCTGTCACTTCCTGGTTCAGACTGACTCATTTGCATACAGCTCCTTGCTTGTACAGCTCCATGCTGTGCTGTGCTTTCAGATTCTAATTAGATCAGATTAGCTTCTCAAACGACTAACAGGACTAATTATCTGATCCCCTAAACACAAGCCCTAATTACAGTTTTGTTTATTTTACATAAATCAAGCTTTTTACTGCTGAGCAGCACAGGACACTGCTGAGACCTGTGTGATGACCTCCCTCACTGTTATCTCATTGAACAAACAGCAGGGGGGAGAATTGTTTACAGGTCGGTTACTGAGGAAACTGAAAAAGCCAGGGAGGTCATAAATTCACTTGTATCTCCTTAGGGAAAACAGAGGAACAAAGCAATATATTTGGAAAATGTCTTTATTTTGTGTTCCCTACAATTTGAAAGCTATTCTTTGTAGCGAGACAACCCCTTTAACTTGTTATATTAATTCTACAGGTTATTACGGTCATGTAGATCCCTAATATGTGTAGGGTTTTTTGTGTGTGTAATGTATGCACAATTATTTTTTATTAAATATTTATTTTTATTTTATTTTTTTTGTATTCTTTTTGTTACACTTATTATGTTTCTTTTACTTTTTTTTTTTTTTTTTTCTTTTAAAATCCCATGAAAGGAGAGCTGTCTTTTTTTTTTTTTTTTTTGTTTACACTTAGTAATGTATTAGCATATTCATATGCTAATACATTATAATCTGTGTCAGTCTGACACAGGCAGTGATCAGGGCAGCTCACAGTCTGCCCTGATCGCTGGCTTCTTACACAGATAGCCCTGGGGCCACTCTAAGTCCCCAGGGCTGACTGTGCAGCCGTTCCCCGGGCTCTGTCGGATCACCGGAGTCCCGATCACCAAACAGAGCAGGGAAACCCTTTGATTGCGCTGCGGTGATGAACTGCAGCAATCAAAGGGTTAAAGCAACGGGGAGCAGAGGTTTTTCCCGCTCCCCGGTGCTTTCAGGAGCTGCGCTGGGATCAGAGCTGTGTAGTTCAAGCCTGATCTCAGCGCTGCTGCGGCGTCGGGAGCCGCTACCTCCGATGTCTGCAGCGACGTCGTTAAGGAGTTAATGGCTATTTTTTTATTTTTATTTTTTTTAATCCATCCTTTTTTCCCTCCCCGCCTTCACAGAGCAAGAACTTTTTTCTTATCTTTCCACCTACATAGACCTATGAGGGCTTTTATTTTGCGGGAAAAGATGTACTTTCTAATGGTGTTATTCATATTACCATAGAATATACTTAGAAACTGTAAACAAAAATTCACACTGGGGCTAAATATGACAACTAACAACGTACTTGCGCCGTGTTTGAAGGAGTTTTTTTTTTGTTTTTACGGCATTCAATCTTCAGTATAATTGTTGTGTTCTCTGTATTCTGCAGGTTGATATGAATCTGGTGATGCTCAACAGGTAGGGTTTTACTTATGTTTTGATACTGTAAAAAATATTCAAACATTTTCTATTTTTCAAATTTTTGCCACAAGGTCATTTTCTGTGACCAATTAATTTTTTTTTATACTTCTAACTCTGGACCTGACTGCGGGGCGGCATTTTTTGCGGGCTTTAGTGCACTTTTTATTGGTAACAGTTTGGAATACATGTGACTTTTTGATCACTTTTATTCTAATTTTTAGGGGACGCAAAATGCCCAAAAAACAGCATTTTGGTATTTCAAATTTGTTTTCTTCTATGGTGTTCAGCATAACTTTTTTATTTATATATTTTTTATTTGTAAAATGGCAAAAGGGGATTATTTGAACTTTTAAGATATATTTTACACGTTAAAGCATTATTATTTTTACATTGGGTCCCCCCTAGAATGCTTGACCACTAAGGGGTGCGATAGTTTATACAGCCTTCTGCATTGTATGAACAGTGCAGAAGGGTGGACCAAGATTGGGGTTCCTGCTGCAGGAAGTAATAGAAAGTAAATCATGGCAGCGATGAAAGTTTTCGTTAGGCTTCCAGCGGCCAGGTTGACAAATCACGATCTCAGGTGTGCGGCACCATTTCCCATTCATTTAGGTACTGCAGCATCTAAAGGGTTAAACAGCAGGGATCAGAGCCGGCTCCATTCCCTGCTGTTAGCAGCAGGTGTTAGCTGGAATCAGCAGCCAGCACCTGCCTCCTAGGTAGCAGACTGACTAAGCAAGCCCGCTGCATAGGAGCTTACTGACATCATGACGTAGTCATAGATCATGTGTCAGTAAGGGGGGGGGGTAATTGCTAAAAATAAAATAACATCTATAAGTAAAATCTTTTTACTCTGTAACAATTTTTTTATACCTGCCTAAAACTTTTGCTCCGGTCTGTGTGTTCGATGGCCAAAGGTTTAAATATATAACCTTATTCAATATCCCATTTTAAGACTATGGTGGTTAAAATGTGATCTGCCCACGAGGAGGCCTTGAACATAGTTATAAACAAAAGTTAAAGGGGTCTTCCAGGATAAGAAAAAAAAATACCCTCTCTGTCACTGGGTGGGTCTAGTCTTACAGCTCAGTCCTAATCACAATAAGGGAGCTGCTTTCTTTTCTTTTTCAAGAAAGAAGCAATAGGTTCATAATCCCCAATAAGTTACCTGTGAAACCTGCTGAGTTGCAGAGCTCTTGGTTCTCCCTGTGGAAGATGTGGCCTTCATCTGCCATGTGACTCAGCAGCCAATCAAAGTCTCTTCCTGTATGAAAGTCATGTGATCACTGAGGCCTGTGATTGGCTGCAGCACCATGTGACTTCATTGGTGGGTAGCACCGGCATTGCCGAATTACCATTGGCTTCTATGAAGAGTTGACTTTAAAGGGGTTGTCTTACTACATTGATCCATCTCACCTCAGTCCTGTTTTCATTTTGATTTCGGGGGTGTGTTTACTGGCTTCCACTAGGCTGCAGTAGAAGCCAGGTCTGTAGCTATAGCAACCAGTGCTGGCAGCCTATCATGAGAGATTGAACAAGTCTGTAGCTATAGCAACCAGTGCTGGCAGCCTATCATGAGAGATTGAACAGGTCTGTAGTTTTAGCAACCAGTGCTGGCAGCCTATCATGAGAGATTGAACAGGTCTGTAGTTATAGCAACCAGTGCTGGCAGCCTATCAGGAGAGATCGAACAGGTCTGTAGCTATAGCAACCAGTGCTGGCACCCTATCATGAGAGATCAAACAGGTCTGTAGTTATAGCAACCAGTGCTGGCAGCCTATCATGAGAGATTGAACAGGTCTGTAGTTATAGCAACCAGTTATGGCAGCCTATCATAAGAAATTAAACAGGTCTGTAGCTATAGCGACCTGAGGAGCTGATGCAGCCCATACAAGAGGGGATAGCTCAGAATAGGTAGGATGTTGTTAATGGACACATATTATAAAGTGACTTGTTTTTGCAAGATCTTTAACATAAAAAGCAGCAATCCTTGTAGTTAGACAACCCCTTTAAGCCTCCAGCCCTACAGCCCAGGAGATCATTTATGAAAAAATCTAATGGACAACCCCTTTTAGAAGATGTTGGATAGGTCTAGGCTAGGCCTTCAATTATTGAAAAGACATTTAAATTCTGTATGCCCAGAAATCCTAAGAATAAAAAGCTTACGCAGTTCCCTTCCCAAACGGAGATCACATCCTCGCCGTCCATAGGATGTTTGTTTTTTATGAGAAATTTTTTCAGTAACCACCAAATGTATTCTGTAATGCAGGAGTCAAAACTTTTTTTACCAATGGGTACATCAGCTTGGTGGTTGATCTCAAATGAGAGACTGGGCAGGGCTGTCATAGCTGTGTTGGCACTTCTGGGCAGAGGTGCAAGTTTGAGGTCCAAATTCAAGATGGCGCACACTTAAAGGGGTTGTCTCACTACAAGGATTGCTGCTTTTTATGTTAAAGATATTGTAAAAACAAGTCACTTTGCAGTATGTGTCCATTACCAGTGCCCTACCTATTCCTAGATATCCCCTCTTGTATAGGCTGCATCAGCTCCTCAGGTTGCTACAGACCTGTTTGATCTCTCCTGATAGGCTGCCAGCGCTGGTTGCTATAGCTACAGACCTGTTTGATCTCTCCTGATAGGCTGCCAGCGCTGGTTGCTATAGCTACAGACCTGTTCATTCTCTCCTGATAGGGTGCCAGCGCTGGTTGCTATAGCTACAGACCTGTTTGATCTCTCATGATAAATTGTCAACACTGGTTGTTATAGCTACAGACCTGTTTGATCTATCCTGATAGGCTGCCAGCGCTGGTTTATATAGCTACAGACCTTTTTGATCTCTCCTGATAGGCTGCCAGCACTGGTTGCTACAGCTACAGACCTGTTCCATCTCTCCTGATAGGCTGCCAGCACTGGTTGCTATAGCTACAGACCTATTTGATCTCTCCTGATAGGCTGCCAGCACTGGTCGCTATAGCTACAGTCCTGTTCATTCTCTCCTGATAGGGTGCCAGCGCTGGTTGCTATAGCTACAGACCTGTTTGATCTCTCATGACAAATTGTCAACACTAGTTGCTATAGCTACAGACCTGTTTGATCTATCCTGATAGGCTGCCAGCGCTGGTTTATATAGCTACAGACCTTTTTGATCTCTCCTGATAGGCTGCCAGCACTGGTCGCTAGAGCTACAGACCTCTTCAATCTCAACAGATATGGTGCCAGCGTTGGTTGCTATAGCTACAGACCTGTTTGATCTCTCATGATAAATTGTCAACACTGGTTGCTATAGCTACAGACCTTTTTGATCTCTCCTGATAGGCTGCCAGCACTGGTTTATACAGCTACAGACCTTTTTGATCTCTCCTGATAGGCTGCCAGCACTGGTTGCTATAGCTACAGACCTGTTCCATCTCTCCTGATAGGCTGCCAGCACTGGTTGCTATAGCTACAGACCTATTTGATCTCTCCTGATAGGCTGCCAGCACTGGTCGCTATAGCTACAGACCTGGCTTCTACTGCAGCCTCGTAGAAGCCAGTAAACTTGCCCCCGAATTCAAAATGAAACCAAGAACACAGGACTGAGGTAAGATGAATCAATGTAGTCAGAAGATGTCCAGGCAGTGGGTAGGGCCAATTACGATCAAAACCACTGACCAAGGAACGGGAATAACTAAGTGGACTAGAGCGCTAATAGTACAACTAAGCAAGTACGCTTACATAGAAAATAATTAGGGATTTATTTAAAGTGCATAAATGGACAGTAAAATTACGCGTTTCGCGGGTGCAACCCGCTTCCTCAGATGAATCAATGTAGTGAGACAACCCCTTTAAGGAGCTGGACCCTCCACCCAGAACTGGTTGCGTCTTCCACTGAAAGGGTAGAGGCAATTCTCCACTATCCCTCCCTTTTCTCTGTCTACACATAAATATATAGGCTCTCATGGACCCCATCATAACGCCATGGTGGGCTGGGTTTGGCCTCAAATTTGGCACGTGCTGTAATATCTTTCGTAAGGTAAAAATTTTTTATGAGGAAGTGTTAACAGATGCAGAACGTACAATTATTTGTGTAGCTAATAAGATGATCTTTTTATAGCTCCTACTACCTTAAAGAACATTTTTCTGGGGCATCAGCCAAGCTGTGTTTCTTTTTTTTCTTCTCCACATCAAAGAGCCCAATCTTTCCATTGTTCTCCAATGTCGATGCCTATATAAATCACCTGGAAAATAATCTTCTGTGCCAGCGAAAAGGCAAATCTGGAGCCTTAAAGAAGAGTAAGTAACAATAGCACGCTATATTTTACATCAGCCTCGGGTTACTTTATTCCTTTCCAAGGCCACATGATCACAGAAGGTCTACATTTCTAAAGCAAAGAAGATGAACTTCACGTGCGACGCCAAGATAAATAGTCAAGGAAAGGTTTGAAGCAATGTTGGGTTGTCTGGGCTTGTAGGCTACACGCAGCATAGTAAACAGCCCAAAGCAAAGAACCCAACTGACGTCCCCAATTGCTAATAATAGAGGTTTTCTGATGAAGGAGCGGTCCAACCAGTTTCCATTTAACCAAAGGTTTACTTAATTTCGTCCATATGCCATTTTATTTGATCCACCTCCAGCCTTGCTTGTTCAGGTTTTGTTACCTCTTTTGGCAAGGTTGGACTAGACCCCAGCACACCTAACGAGCCACCAGTATGCCCAGGCTCTGCCACAATGTACACCTAATTCAGCAATGACTCAGAGCCAGTAGAAAACCAGTCCTGTTGGAGATGACGCCTGAGATATAATACACAGCATATATTAAGTGTTTAGTTTGTTCCAATAAATTTCTTTTATTTGAATATATTCCTCATTGTGTAAATTGCACAAGCAGCAAAACTTTTGTTCTATTTTCCTCCTTCAAGGATTAGGCCATGTCGGCACAGCACAAGTTTTGGGTTAGACTTTCAGCGGATTCAGTGTTTCGAATCTGCCAAAATTTCAACTGTAGTCAGTGCGATGGAGATCTCACTAGAAAATCGTACTTAAGTCTATACTGCACCGATTTTTTTTTTTTTTAGTTATAGAAAC
Source organism: Phyllomedusa bahiana (assembly GCA_025379985.1). NCBI lineage: Eukaryota > Metazoa > Chordata > Amphibia > Anura > Hylidae > Phyllomedusa > Phyllomedusa bahiana. The sequence goes on from JAODAL010032446.1 coordinate 12,298, forward strand.
CTAAACTGAAAGCAGAATATAAAACATGTTGTATATTCCGCCAGATTCCCACAGCTCCAATGCACAGGGCTACTGGAAATCTGACCGCCAGCTTTGTTACCGCAAGAAAATGGCAGTGTAGTCCAGCAATGTGAAAAGGCCATCGGTTTTTTTTTATAGCCTTTTCACTGTGTGTGGACTTAAAGGGGTTGTCTCATTACATTGATTCATCTTGCCTCAGTCCTGTTTTCTTGGTTTCATTTTGAATTCAGGGGTGTCTGCAGTGATGAGCTGCTGAGGACACCAGGTCTGTAGCTATAGCAACCAGTGCTGGCAGCCTATCAGGAGAGATTGAACAGGTCTGTAGCTATAGCGACCAGTGCTGGCAGCCTATCAGAAGAGATTGAACAGGTCTGTAGTTATAACGACCTGAGAAGCTAATGCAGCCCATACAAGAGAGGAAATCTCAGAATAGGTAGGACACGGTTAAGAGACACATATTTCAAAGTGACTTGTTTTTGCAAGATCTTTAACATAAAAAGCAGCAATCCCTGTAGGGAGACAACCCCTTTAACCTTATCATTAACAGGTCGTAAAGAACTTCAGTTTGATACTTATTTTGTGTAAAAAGGTTGGTATTATACATTGCCAAGTGTTTTCCAACAGTAGGAGGAGCAAAAATACACAATGTCCCATTGGGACAAGTGATAGCTATATACCTTCATGGAGTATATAAATATATTGAAAGCTTAAAGGAGTCGTCTCCCTTCAGAGTTTCAGATAATGCATAAATGAAATACTCTGTCACTTCCTGGTTCAGACTGTTTCATTTGCATAAGCTCCTTGCTTGTACAGCTCCATGCCATGCTGTGCTGTGCTTTCAGATGCTAATTAGATCAGATTAGCTTCTCAAACTACTAACAGGACTTCTTATCTGATCCCCAAAACAAAAGCCCTAATTACAGTTCTGTTTACTTTACATAAATCAAGCTTTTTACTGCTGAGCAGCACAGGACACTGCCCTGACAAGTGTGATGATGTCACTCTCTGTTATCTCATTGAACAAACAGCAGGGGGAGAATTGTTTACAGGTCAGTTACTGAGGGAACAAAAATTGCCAGGGAGGTCATAAATTCACTTGTATCTCCTTAGGGAAAACAGAGGAACAAAGCAATATATTTGGAAAATGTCTTTATTTTGTGTTCCCTACAATTGGAAAGCTATTCTTTGTAGCGAGACAACCCCTTTAACACTCTGATGAACCATGCACTGGTGAAACTTTATACAGAGAAAATGGTCCGTCACTGCTTCTGGTCGGGCAAGTCAATCTCTGTTGGTGTGGGCGAGATGATGCCTTCACCATGAGGTAGACATGAAGGTTTCTATGAGGCAGTGTAGCCCAAGTCTTTCATCTAAATGCTAAGCTGTAAGACTAAAACTAATGTGTTCATGTGGTAAAACAACAATTAAAAGCCAAAAAGTAAAATTAGAGCCAAATTATCAAAACAAGAGCTGCTGTCAATGTTACATCACACATTTGTCTTGATTCTTGGCATGGCAAGTAGTAAAACCAAGTTGTAACACAACCCTATTTATTTTAGAGATGCATGGAAAACCCGCACTGGACTTCTCGCCGATAGTTGAATGTAATTAAAGAGACCAAATCCTGAGTAATTAGCTTCTGAAATGGTTAGAGAAAAATGAATCCAGATTTAAAATAGCAGCAAGAAGAAAGCCAACACATTTCAAGCTACAAAAAAAAAAAAAAAAGCGCTCCAGCAGCTGGAAACCCATCTGATTATGTATAAATGAAAACAAGTCAAAGATAGGCTTATTTACAATAGACTGTTTCAGGTGTTCGATTACACAGAATTTGTTCTGTTTAACTACACCTTGGGCGACATGTATGAATTCAAAGGCACAGGGTCCCAAAACATCCGGGGCTCGGGCCCTTAAGTTTTTCTGAGTAGGGCTGGGTTCACACGGAATTTTTTTGCGTCTCATTGTGAACTGCGGATGTATTTTTACAGAGAAAAACCTTTGTATGTAGATGCTCAGGAGAAATATAAGTGATTACACTGCAGTTACATTTAGTGACTCACCGGAGACGCCTCTGAAGAGTTGTTCTATTTCCCTTTTTCTCCATCTGTCCCAGACATCATGATGACTTCTACCGTCCACAACTCTTCACTGAAAAATTTACAAAACAAACATCTTAGACTCCTCGTTTTATCAGCATTTCTCTACAATTTCTTATCTCTATACAAAATCCCCATCTATAGTGCCCCCAAATGGTAATAATTGCCCCCTATAGCCAGGTTGCTTCCCCCTGTAGCCAGATGATAGGCACCCCCATACCTAATAAAATATAAAAAAACCTCACCTCAGCCCGGTCCGCGCGTCCAGGTCCTGCAGTTTGAGAACGGTTTAAGCAGTGTGATGTCCTCACGCCACTTACGCCATCTCGCGGGGCCCAGGACCAGAGCTGCCAGCTTAGAGGATCCCAGCGTTGCAGGGGGGTGAAGAAAGCGCTGCGTCATGCCCCCTGCGACGCCGACGTGTATGTACAGCGCCGTACATACAGGGGAGAAGACAGGACGGCAACGATCTGTCCTGCCTCCTCCCCGACCCTGACTGCGCGGCCGCTGTGAAACGGCCGTGCAGTCAGAGATCGGTGGGTGCCGCCCGCACTAAGGAGCGCTCCAGGCCCACAACAGCAACCTGGAGCCGCAGACATTCAGGGCACAGGCAAATTTATTTGGGGCTCGTGCCCTGAATGAATCTGCCTAGCGACGCCCCTGCAAATGCTTATTTTTTTTCACTTGGTGCCGACCACCCAGTTCTAAATAGGTATAGAAGAGTGTAGAATACAACAGTATTAAGATTTTTGGCGCATTACATAGAGCTTAATGCGCCAAACTTTGTATGGGCATAGAGTGTAATTAGCATAACTTTGAGAGACGTATGAAGGAAGGCGCTTCGAAGTGAATTATCGCGTCTCGTTTTCAGTGTATGCACCTATAATGTGGTTTTTGTGAGATTAAAAATAGTGTCCAAGTTCAATGCGCCTCGCATGTGTGTTTGGTGCATAACAAAACTTTGCCGCATTAGTAATGCACCAAACATGTGTAAAGGCTGTATATAGGCTGGAAATAAAAGAGAAGTCATTAGAATAGCATGTCAGTGAATAGAAACTATGGCACTGACAGGCAGACCTATTTCAATGTGGTCTACCTGAGCCTGATGAGTTGCAGTGGAGCTAGATTTGCTGTTAGGAAAAAAAAATGTCCAATATTTCTCAACTGCCACCAGTGCAATAATAAAAAGTAATTTCTGATAATTATCAAACTATGTATTATTTTTAAATTTTTTGATAACATTTTTAAATTTAATTTTATAATCTCCCAAAAATATGAAACTATCTTCTATAAAGTTTTTTTTAAATTAATAGAATCAAACTTATTTTACATTATATAACCCAATGATGATGGTGTTCAGATTTTTTTTTTAATTTTACATTGATTTTGAAATTTTTGCTGCTCTCTGTTAATGCTACATACAGCACAGGTCTTGCTGGGACCTGTGGTCCACCAAGCATCAGTACCATAGTTTCTAGTCACTGACATGCTGTTCTAAGGACTTTTATTTCCAGCCTATCTATAGCCTTTATACATGTTTGGCACATAACTAATGCGTCAAAGTTTCATTATGAGGCAAACACACAGTCGAGGCGCGATGAACTTTAGACACCATTTTTAATGGCACACAAACGCTTTCATACATTCAGGCGCATTATACACTGAAAACAAGAAGCGATAATTCACTTCGAAGAGCCTTCTTTCATATGTCTCGCATTACACTCTAGGGCCATACAAAGTTTGGCGCATTACACTCTAGGGCCATACTCCGTTTGGCGCATTACACTCTAGGGCCATACTCAGTTTGGCGCATTACACTCTAGGGCCATACTCAGTTTGGCGCATTACACTCTAGGGCCATACTCAGTTTGGCGCATTACACTCTAGGGCCATACTCAGTTTGGCGCATTACACTCTAGGGCCATACAAAGTTTGGCGCATTACACTCTAGGGCCATACAAAGTTTGGCGCATTACACTCTAGGGCCATACAAAGTTTGGCGCATTACACTCTAGGGCCATACCAAGTTTGGCGCATTACACTCTAGGGCCATACCAAGTTTGGCGCATTACACTCTAGGGCCATCTATCTTTATTTAGAACTGGGATGTCGGCGGCAAGTAAAAAAATAAAAAATACTTATTCGAATTCATACAGGTCGCCCCTTGTGTTCAAGAACTGGTGTAAAGGTACAAATCCACACAAAACCCAAATGAGCTGTCGTTGTAAAGCAAGACGACATTATTCCCAAGAAGGCTGTTGCAAGGGACTCATTAGATGTTGACTACCAGGAAAGTCATAGGTTGAATTTTTTTTTTTTTTTTTTTACACACATTTTGGCCTGGCCCCTTCCCCTTTTTTTCATTTCCCACAATATAAAACATTCCTAACGGTTTGATATTGTTAATTGTTCCTATCTAGCTCTGTAGGTAAAATATGTGCAAACCAAGAGGTGACCGCTTAACTTACCTCACCTCATCTATGAGTTTAAACCCCGTCCCTCCCCCCAAAAACAAAGAAAGGGTCCAAACCTGCAAAATCTTACCCACATTAAAGGGGTTGTCTCACTACATTGATTCGTCCCGTTTTCTTGGTTTCATTTTGAATTCAGGGGCGTGTTTACTGGCTTCTACTAGGCTGCAGTAGAGGCCAGGTCTGTAGCTACAGCAACCAGTGCTGGCAGCCTATCAGTAGAGATCAAACAGGTCTGTAGCTATAGCAACCACAGGAGCTGATGCAGCCCCTCCAAGAGGGGATATCCAGGAATATATAGGACACTGTTAATGGACACATATTGCAAAGTGACTTGTTTTTTCAAGATCTTTGACATAAAAAGCAGCAATCCTTGTAGTGAGACAACCCTTTTAAGCATCTTCAAATCAATGTCTATGGCAGAAATTTGGATAATTGTGCAGGTAAAGCGCCGATGCCTTGTCTTTCAGAGACACTAGGATAAAGCCTCAGGCTACATTCACATGGAAGAAAACCTGCATGAGTTAGGGAAGGGAGGGGGTGATTACTTCTCAACAGAACCTACATCAAGAAGTAATGTCCAATAGTCAAGATGCATAGAAAACCCATTGATCAGGGCTCTGTCTACAACCCAGAGAGAAATTCTACATCATTTTGTTTAGGATCTTTGCAGAACACCATCGAACTGTATTATTGGCTCAACATAAAGATAAGACTGGAGAATAAGGACATTTGAAATCATGCACTAAAATGTTGTACTGCCTAGATAAGACTGCAAATATATTGGGAGGGCACAATGCATTACAGCATAGAAAACACTCTGTATAGTGCAGAACGCAAATCGTATTATCTGAGTGATACCTCATCGGACAAGGAATTGCGCTTAAGGGGTTGTCTCATCTCAAAGTTTCATAGGATGCATGAATAAAATTGCTGCTTTGCTCTGTCACTTCCTGATCAAGCTGTCTGTAATTCGCACGTGAGCTCCGTTTATTCAGATTAAATAAAATTACCTTCTCTGAGGTCCGGAGAAGCTTCTGAGCTAATGTAAACAGAGTAATTACTGTATTTTGTCGGAAAGATCAGATAACACAAGCTATCAGAAATTCTATCAGATAGAACAAACAGCAGGAGGGGAGAAGTACATAGGTCAGTCACTTGGGGAACCAGAGAGCCAGGAAGATGATAAAATCACTTGTAGCTCCTCAACAAAAGATGAACAAAGCAATATATTTAGTGTTCAGAGGCAGCGCTACCCGGAGATAGCAGAGTGACTATCCGCTCTGCTACTTCCCCTGCCGGCTCTCACTGATCACGTGGGCGCGCGCGGTGATGTGCCGCCCGCGCTGAGCAGAGAGGCTGCAGCACGGCGCATCGGGGGAGCGTGGACAGAGGTAAGTAAACTATTTCTTATTTTACCTGCCCCTAAGCCTGCCTGCATAACCCCCTAAAGGCTGCCTATATAGCTCTAAGTCTGCCTGCCTGAATAGCCCTATAGCTACCGTGAAGCCCGTCTGCCTATATAGCCCCCTAAAGCTTGCCTACCTTTATAGCCCCCGAAGCCTGCCTGTCTACTTATATGGGGCCCCTTTAGCTACCTAAACCCTACCTATATGGCCCCTATAGCCCACCTAACCCCTGTCTACCTGTATGGCTCCCTATAGCTACCTAAACCCTGCCTGCCTATATAGGGACTCTATTGGCTACGTAAACCGTGGCTATTTGGGGCCCCATATATCCTATCTAAACCCTGCCTGCCTAAATGGACCCCATATAGCCAGGGGGGCAGGTGCTGGAAAAGTCAGGATTCTAAGATATTTGTGTCTAAATCTGCAGGGACAAGTGGTCGGGAGATGTCATCATGATGGCGGACTGGACCGGATGCAGAACAAAAGAGAAAGTCAACGACTGGTCAGAGAAACGTCACCTGTGAGTCACAAGATGTAACTGCACTGTAATCACTTATATGTCTGCAGAGCCTGTGTACACTGGTGTCTACCACTATATGTCACTGTATGGTGGTTATATACAGTCTGCAGAGCTGTGTACACTGTATAACCACTATATGGTGACTGTATGGAGGTAATATACAGTCTGCAGAGCCTGTGTACACTGTTGTCTACCACTATATGGTCACTGTATGGTGGTTATATACAGTCTGCAGAGCCTGTGTACACTAGTATATACCACTATATTGGTCACTATATTGCGGTATTATTGGTCTTTGTGTACTGATCAGTAATAGTGTAGGGGTTATTATTCAGTCACTATTGGTGGTAATTTGTGGTCGTGTTTCTGGCGGTATAATCAGGTCCTTATGTAATAGGTTATTGGTAATGTTGGTCTTGGTATAGTGGATTTGATTGGTAGCAGTATGATGGTGATATGTATGGTGAGGTATTTGCCCCTTGTATTATCTACATTATCTAACTACATGTCCTGGTACATGGTCGTGGTCAGGGAGGTGGGCGAGGGGGTGGGGGGTTTAGGGGGCCCCATCCAAAAGTTTGCTTTGGGGCCCTGGCTTCTCTAGTTACGCCCCTGAGTTTGACCAACACTACCCCAAATCCCACTAAAGTCTATGGAGGAAAACAAAAAAAAGTTCTGCTTTTTCTAGAAACCACCAGCAGCAGCCAAATGCCTCCGAACTGCAAAGGATAACCCACTCTTAACTAGTCCGGCTCTAAGGTTCAGACTGGATTAGATGATAACCCCAAAGCCTGCTTAACACACGTGTCATGGTTTTTTTCAGAACCTCCATTGCAGAGGCGCAAATAGACCCATTTCACAACCGGATATCAATGGCACTTATCAGACTCCAAGACTACAATGGTCCCGCTGGGTTTTGCTGCGGTGTCCATCTTGATGGAACTCGCAGAGATAGCGAACAGAACCTCCAATGCCAATGTGAAGCTGGCCTACCTCAACTCTGGGTTAGGCTTAGCTGTAATCCCATCCCAAACCAAAGGTAGGGTTAGCATTAGGGTATGTTTACACGGCTTAACTACGGGGCGTACAGTTGCCCCGCCGTTATGCCGGGACTTAGGGAGTCGCGCTGAACGGCTCGTACTCCGGCGGCGCGGGGGTACGATTGTATTGTGCGCCAGGGGAGAAGCGGAATCCATAGTTCTCTATGAGAGCTGTGGATTACCGTAATGATTGGGGCGCATTTTGCTCGTATTAGGGCGCTGTAAGCTCGCAATACGTGGCAAAACGCGCCCCAAAATAAGCTGTGTGAATCTACCTTTAGAGGTGAACCAACCCCAGGGTTCCCCGGAGGTTACCTAAGTTCAATTTTTGGGCAAGTTTAACCAAAATTTAGATTGTGGCTTACCCCATTTGAACAGCTGAAATTTAGTGTTCGTGTTTTGCTTTGGTTATAAGACAGACTCTGTGAAAAGAAAATGTATCTTTATTGTAGTAAAACTGGCAGAAAAAAATTGCATAGAAATGAACATTTCCCCCAACTCAAGTAGAATTTTAGAGAAAAAAAATGAAAAATAAGCTGGGAGCATCTATACATATTTTTGGACACAAAACAGGTACAAGGAAAACTAATCACTTCAAAATTTAGGGGTTCTTAAAGGGGTTGTCTCACTACAGGGACTGCTGCTTTTTATGTTGAAGATCATGTAAAAACAAGTCCCTTTGCAATATATGTCCATTAGTGTCCTACCTATATCCCCTCTTGTGTGGGCGGTATCAGCTCCTCAGGTCGCTATAGCTACAGACCTGTCCGATCTCTTCCGATAGGCTGCCAGCACTGGTCGCTATAGCTACAGACCTGTCCGATCTCTTCCGATAGGCTGCCAGCACTGGTGCTATAGCTACAGACCTGTCCGATCTCTTCCGATAGGCTGCCAGCACTGGTCGCTATAGCTACAGACCTGTCCGATCTCTTCCGATAGGCTGCCAGCACTGGTTGCTATAGCTACAGACCTGTCCGATCTCTTCCGATAGGCTGCCAGAACTGGTCGCTATAGCTACAGACCTGTCCGATCTCTTCCGATAGGCTGCCAGCACTGGTCGCTATAGCTACAGACCTGTCCGATCTCTTCCGATAGGCTGCCAGCACTGGTTGCTATAGCTACAGACCTGTTCAATCTCTCATGATAGGCTGCCGGCACTGGTTGCTATAGCTACAGACCTGTCCGATCTCTTCCGATAGGCTGCCAGCACTGGTTGCTATAGCTACAGACCTGTCCGATCTCTTCCGATAGGCTGCCAGCACTGGTTGCTTTAGCTACAGACCTGTTTGCTCTCTCCTGACAGGCTGCCAGTGCTAGTTGCTATAGCTACAGACCTGGTGTCCTTAACAGCTCATCACTGCCGGCCAGTAGTAGCCAGTAAACATACTGCTGAAATAAAAAATGAATAAGGACTAAAGTAAGATGAATCGATGGAGTGAGACAACCCCTTTAAATATTACAAAAAGGGAACCAGATAGGTTGTAATGAAAACACTAGTGCACAGAAAGAGCCGGAGCATTCATCATTCTTGGGTTGTAATTGTGCACAAGACCTTGACGAACACAAGAAAGCTTTTATTAATTACCGGTCTAATAAATAAGTCGCATTTTACAGCTAATAATAAACGTTGCCCATAGAACCTCCCGTTAGCTGCAATCTGCTGCCGGACTACTTCATGTGGAAAACTACCCACGAGCTTAATGGACTTCAGTCTTCGTGTTTATCTTCTTTGCAGCTTCAAGGACGGCCGTTAAATTGGCTTTATCTCCAAATTCCTTCTCCCGATGCTCAAGGAGAATTCCCTAGAAATAGTGAAGAGGCAAGAAGTTAGAAAATCAAGGCTGTGGCACTTGCACATGATCTTACTTCATATTGGTATTGGGGAGATTAAAGGGGTTGTCTCGCTACAAACATTAGCTTTCAAAATGTAGGCAACACTAAATGAAGACTTTTTCAAATATATTGCTTTGTTCATCTTTTTTTGTTCAGGAACTACAAATTAGGTTATCACCTTTTGAGGGCTCTCTGGTTTCCCAAGTGACGGACCTGTGTACTCCTTCTCCCCTGCTGTGTGTTCGATCTAATAGCAGGGAGTGACTTCATCACACATGTGGAGGCCTGCAGTGTTAGCGCTTGTGTGTTATCTGATCTTTCAGACAAGGGACAGTAATTACTCTACCGGTTACACTAGCTCAGAAGCTTCTCCAGACTTCAGAGAAGGTAATTTATCTAATCTAGACTAATAAACATAATAAACAGAGAAGTCTGAATACATGGAGCTCATATGCTAATTACAGACAGCTTGACCAGGAAGTGACAGAGCCAAGCAGCATTATTTCATTCATGCATCCTATGAAACTGAGATGAGACAACCCCTTTAAGTTGAAGTGTAGAGAACCAGTCATTGTTTTAAAGCACCATTAGTTCCAGGGCGCTGTACATTCAAGGGGGTTACATACCCAAGTCAAATAACAATGGTGACAATAGACGACTAATAACTGTTAGAGGGAAAGAGGACCCTGCCCGTGAGGGCATACAATCTACAGGGTAGGGGGAAATGACAAAGTGGGGTGGGGTTGATTAGTGACAAAAGGGTTATTGTAGGTACTAGGTTCCTTAAGAAATGGGTTTTCAGTTTGCTTATGAAGCAGGTCGAAGTGGAGGAGAGTCTGATGTGTTGGGGCAGTGAGTTTCAGAGGGTGAACAACAAGAGAATCTACAGGTGCATAAAATAACGCACAGTTTTTAAAAAAAAAGAAAACAAAAAAAAACACCCTGGACAGTGTCTATTGGGAGAATCTCTAAAATCATTCAACAGTATATCCATAAGATAAGCTATCAATGATCGATAGGTGAGGATCCCATAGGCGAGACATGCACCTTTCAAGACTAAGCCCCAAAATCTGTTTTTAACAAAGGTAACTGAGAAAGCTGATCTTATGACTGTGCCAGCAATGCTTTTGGTAGGAATACACCATTAATTTTAAGCAAATGGTACCAAAAAAAATCAAACTCTTTCATTGCCACATCGAAGCCATTCCAGCACTGCAGCTGCCTCCTTGACCACTACTGACATCAGACTGCTGCTGTAGCCATAAGCTGACCATAGAGCTGGTTGGGAGACTGCTCTGCCACCGTGCAGCTGCTGCCTGTGTTTTTTTTTTTGTTTTTTCTTTTAAAGCTACTGGTAGCCAAAAGATTCCAAAAAAAAAAAAAAAAAGTGTATACTCTCAGTCTCTTGTTTACAACCAGCTCTACGGCCAGCTTATGACTGCAGCAGCAGTCTGATGTGTAGGTGTTTTTTTTTTTTTTTTACAGACATCACCACACACACCCTCATTGCCACTCCTCTCTATTCCAGCAATGCAGCTCCTGGTGGTGTCTTCTGGTGACCGCTGAAGCCATCCGCTGGTGGTCATGTCACATTGCCTATTGCCATCACTTCGAAGTGAGCCGGTGAGATCCAGTACCCGCTGCTGCATTCATTAGTCAAGCACAGAGCCGGTTGTGAACAGGAGAAAGGCATATAGTGCGCTGGAAAAACTAATTGGTAAGATGTAAATATGTATGTACTTATGTATGCACGCACGTATTTATGCACGCACGTATATGCACGTATGTATGCACGCACGTACGCACGCAATTACTGTGCCAGTAGCTTTTAAAAAGTAAAGGATTACACAAATATTAAGGGGTTGTCCAGCTTTAATATATTTATAAATACTACTCTTTGCCACTAACCGCTTGTTCCAGTTCACCACAAAATTAAAAGCGTTGATCAAATTTAATATACACTCACACGTAATTTCCCTCCCTTTGAAAAAGCGAACGACACCCCCCAAAACTAGCTATCCTCTTATTGCTGCTCCAGCTCCCAGTCTCCTGTTGATGTCCTGCTGCAGCAGGCACTTGACATCCCTACATGCGAGATGCCTACTGCAACCAGTGTTGGTCTCATGCTGTTGCCCATTGCCATCACTCAATGTTAACACAAAGCTGGATATCAGCAGGAGACTGGGACACCCCGCCAGCAGCTGGACCGGGGGTTGAGAGCCCAAGAATATGACTTAGCAGTCAGAGATATTATGGTACATCTCCACCGATTGTTGTCAGAGCCGGATAACAGGAGACCCCACCAGCAGCCGCACCACAGACGAGTGACCGTATAGATTTGTTACATTTCTAAATTTATTAAAATCTGGCCTGGACAACCCCTTGAAGCAGCAGCCATTGCACAGTTTATTGGCTCGCTTTCAACTTCATACTACAACCAAAATAAACCTTGAGCAAAAAGTAGTGACACGGAGGAGGATCTGGCTGCATTAGTCATTTTTACTGTTGCATTAAGGCAATTCTCTTTGTTTTTATAGGAGTTAATCATTTAATTTGCTGCTTTTATAGTTTCTCCATGGGAAGTAAGGCACCACCTCCAAGATATGGATTATACCGCACTGCCGGTCTGAAGGAATGTATCCGGCATTACCCAATGTCACATCTCCCTTAACCTATATAAAATTACCAATGAATTCTGTGGAAACTTACTTCCCAGTAGCTGCCCTTGATTCTCTAGACCTTGTTTATAGATCACAGGCTACAGACTGAAGGAGATAATCTGCAGCCAATTCCGGTCAGCAAAGAAACTATAGGGAATCTGAAGTTATGGACAAAGCGCTGTAAGGGCATGTTCACATGCCGTTTTTGGAGAGTTTCCTCGCCCGAAACCTCATCCAAAATGCAACCAAAACGCCCCCAGTTCATTTAATTGATTCCTATGTTAAACCTTGTTTTAGTTCACACATGACGAGGTTTTTACACGCTTCTTTGGAAGCAATGAAAAAGTAGTGTCATGTCAATTCTTTAAGTGCGTTATAGGCGCGGTTTTGGTGCGTTTTCGCTGCAGTTTTTGTCCTGGCTATTCATTTGTATGGGTGAAAACCGCGCGTCAAAGCGCACGTCTGAAGAAGCGTGTTTCAGGCGAGGTTTTGATGTGGTTTGAACGAGGTTTTAGGCGAGGAAAAACGCTATGTGAACATGCCCTAAGCTTAGTCAATAGCCAGAGCTGCTTACAGCAGCCACCTACAGGCTAAAGGACAAGCCCTATATAAATGGCTATTTCCAAATTAAGGAAATCGTGGCCACATCAGTTTATAGGCTCCTGTAGGCTGCTATAGTGAATTTAGCAAGTATTCTCCGATACTCTTGAATGAAAATGTAAATTACTTTAATTTCCTTTAAAAAGCATAGTTGCAATCCTAAAACCAGACGCGTTTCGGGTACTCCGATCCTTAGGACATGTCCCCACGGCACCGGTCTGACGGTTTGCAGTTTTGCAGATAGTCTGAAAAACTGGCTGCAAACACACACACTGGGCCGCACACACTGGAATATGAATGTCAATGGGAAGGAGGGCGGCTTTTCTCCGCTAATCGTGAAGAAAAGCCGTCCCACGGCAGCCGCGGGGACGGCACTAAAACAGGATAAATACTGGTCGGATAAACCGACTGGTATTTGTCCTTAGCCGTGGGGATGAGCCCTTAGGCCATGTTCACACGGCTTATTTTGATGTTCTTTTGGACGAGGTTTTCAGAGCGTTTCCTTGCCCAAAACCTTGTCCAAAACGCCCCCAATTCATTTCATTGATGCCTATTTAAAACCTCGTTGTAGTTCTTCTTTGCAACCGCTGAAAAAACGGTCATGTAAATTCTTGAAGCATGTTTTAGGCGCAGTTTTTGTCCTGGCTATTAATTTGTACGGGTAAAAAAAAAAAAAAAACTGGTCGAAAACCTCAACCAAAACCTCGCCGAGAAACGCCTTTAAAACCTCTTCTACATTTTGAGTGAGGTCTTGGGAGCGGGAACGCTTCGAAAACCTCGCCCTAAACCATGTCAAATTAAGCCGTGTGAACATACCCTTACTCAGTATATTTACAAACAAACAAATTTACTTATATACGCAACACACCTAGTCACGCGTGCTTGTACATCACGTGGTCAAAAGTAAACAGAAATACGTTAAATATCAAATTCTATAGTAAAAACATACAAGTTGAATGAAAAATTGCACATCTACATATCCTTCGTAATACAAATGATCATTCGTCTAATTCAAGCCAAATGGCATTCTCGAACTCAATTTGAAGATCCAATGCGTCTCTCGTTTCAACAGCTGCTGTCTGAGCTTACCACTCCTTGAATTAAGCTTAAAGGGCATGTGTCATCAAAAATGACTTCTGGTTTAACTCACATTTTTATGTTAAACACATTTAAGAATTTTTGGTTATTTTTTTTTTAATTTTCCAGATCACTTTCAATATTTTAATAATTCTTAAGTCCTGCAGTTTTCACTTTGGCCACTAAGCCTAATAATGGTCTGACACTTCCTGTTCTGTACAGAAAGATTCTCAGTAGTCTGCTCGTTAACAGCACAAAGAGGGTCAAACTGAAAGGAGACACCAGTGTGAATAGATAACACGGGATCCACCAGTCACAAGATGAGAGAGTCCAGTTCACCCTTTCACCTCCCTGCACACCTAAAATGTGTTTATCATAAACATGGGACTTAAACAATGACTCATTTTTTGATGACACATTTAAGGCTTTGTTCACACGGCTTAAATTGGGATGTATTCCGGCCCGGATCTTGCGGTGTACTGCGCTAAATACAGTCATTACGGTAATCCACAGTTCTCACAGAGAACTATGGATTACGTCTTCTCTCCCCGCTCGCACAATACGTCGCGGGGGGGAGATAAGTGACATGTCAATAACTAGTGGCGAATACGCGCTGCTAGTAATGAATGTCTATGGGGCCAGCGGGCTTCTATGTTTACTTTTGATCACGTGATGATGTCCAAGCACACATGACTAGGGGTGTTGTGTATATAAGTAAAGTTATGTTTCTTTGTAAGGGTCTGAGTCCCCGAAACGCGTCGGTTGTTTTTATGATTGCAACTATGCTTTTTAAAAGGATGGTAATTAAGTCATTTACATTTTTATTCCAGAGGATCGGAGAATACTTGCTTAATTCACTATATTGGTGTTGCCCAGTGAATCCATGGGCTTTTCTCCAGGCTCCGATCTGATTACACACCCAGAACAAATGGTTGAAGATATTGGCGGCCTAACGGCTTGAAGCGGATTGTTATTTTCTTATACAGTTCCTGTATGCTGCTGCCATGAGCTACCTTGGCTGTTAAGACTTGGGGCACAGGAACATAGCAGCACATGCTGTGCAAAGCGCTGGCTAAATCCAGCCCATTTCGAATGCACTTTCACACTGACCAACATATGGATAAAACCATGTGCGGTGGCCAAAGAGCAATGCTGGTGCTGCACCATGAAGTCTTCCCTATGCTATTGCAACCATGGAAATATTCAGGAGTATACAGACCATCTTCCTGAAAGGAAATCTCAAAAGAGCAGAGCGATTGGAGTCTTCTGTTCTAGGCAGCCGCAGACTGACCCAGGAACCCATCCTCAGGCCTTTAGTGGAAAATGCAGTCCTACTGGGAGATATCGGAGCCCCACTCTAAAATTAGTAGGACTGTATATTTGTCATGCAATTGGCTAAAAACTATTAGGCTATGTTCACACAGCCTAATTACGCCCCGCAATTACGGCGTATGTACGGGAGCTCGCGCTGATCGGGGCGGTGGGGCCAGCAGCCCGCCAGCTCCATAGACATTCATTATTCATGACACATATACGTTGTGAATAATTGACATGTCACTTCTCTCCCCGCACGCCGTATTGTGCGAGCGGCGAGAGGAGACGTAATCCATAGTTCTGTAAGAATTATTTATTATTATTAACAATATTAATATTCAAGAATATTAATATTGAACAATATTCCCACCTAGATTCTGAGGGGACGGTCAGCGAAGAAAGAAATATCAACGACAAATGTATAAGAAAAGATGATATTTTATCCAGAATGAAATGGGGTACAATGGGGTAAAAATACATTAAAATAATATACAACAAAATAGTCACAAAAAACAATAAGGATAAAATCAGTAACAAGGAAAGAATATTAAACCATAGCATATCAACACCTATATAATCACAAAATTGGAGAGTTATGCAAAAATATCTACCAGTATCTGACAAAGTTCCTCCTGGTCTACTACACAAGACCTTCCAATGGACTTCCTTCCTCTCAGGAGCTTGGACCTCAGAAGCCTCAGTCCTCCCCAGCTCCCCAGAGGCCTCCTCAGCTCCTAGCTCCCCCTGTCCTGTCCAGGTCTGGCTATATATACCATTTTTGGACCCAAAGGTATGCATAAGCACAAACTAATATCTGTCTTGAGATCTGCTGAATCATGCTCGTCTCCCCCCAAAAGTACTCCAGAGACAGACATGCTGACTCTTCTGTATCCATAGACAATTTTGACAATATGCCAGTCTATAACTAAATTTGATCAGGCCGATCTCTATCTGTCCACACACAAAGAAGTTAACTATCACATGCCGCTTAGTCTGCAAATCTGTATAGGCTTCTAATAGATCCTTTTGATATGTAGAGAGAAACAAAGGCATTTATCTTTATACATAGCAATTAGGCACACAGGGCGACATGTATGAATTCGATTTTTTTTACTTGCGCCGACACTCCAGATTTTTGGCGCATTACATAGAGATTAATGCGCCAAACTTTGTATGGGCATATACTGTAATGCGCCAAACTTGGCGCACTAAGGTCTATGTAATGCGCCAAAAATCTGTCATATTCTACACTCTTCTATATCTATCTAGAACTGTGGTGTCGGCGCCAAGTAAAAAAAAGTACGCATTCGAATCCATATATGTTGCCCTCTTTATGTTTCAATGCTCCGATTCTGAGAGTGTAGAATACGACAGATTTTTGGCGCATTACATAGAACTTACTGCGCCAAAAATCTTCATACTGTCGTATTCTACACTCTTCTATATCTATTTAGAACTGGAGTGCCGGCGCCAAGTTAAAAAAAAGTACGCAGTCGAATTCATACATGTCGCCCTATAGATTTTATATGGTTTGATAATTATTAGAATCATCAGTCTCTCAAAGTTCGTCTCATTACACTCTATGCCCATACCAAGTTTGGCGCATTACATAGAGCTTAATGCGCCAAATTTTGTATGGGCATAGAGTGTAATGAGACGAACTTTGAGAGAAGTTTGGCGCACTAAGCTCTATGTAATGCGCCAAAAATCTGGAGTGTCGGCGCCAAGTAAAAAATATCGAATTCATATATGTCGCCCACAGTATTTTCAGTTCAAACAATTGTTCTTTGAGCTAGACTCAATTTAACTAGACAATACCTATTTAGAAATGCAGATACTCAGATTATAACAATGTGTGTGTATGCTTGAAGTCTGTTCAAACGCAGCAGCCATTTTGGATAACTTTCTACTTACAATGACATATACAGTATCAGTTTCATATACACATATTTCTTCATAAATCACATTTACAGATTATTCACATTTATGCATATCTTACAGTTCTCTGAGAACTGTGGATTACTGTAATGACTGGGACGTATCTCGTCTCTTATTTAGCGCAGTACGGCGCAAAATACGGGGCGAGATACGTCCCATTTTAAGCCGTGTGAACATCGCGTTAGGGCATGTCCCCATTGTAGAGGACAAATACCGGTTGGCTTATCCGACCGGTATTTGTCCTGTTTTATTGCCATCCCCACGGCGGCAGAGGGGTGGTCGGCTTTTCTCCGCGATTAGCCCTCCCCCTTCCCATTGACATGCACATATTCCATCCGAAAACCAGTCGGAAGAACGTGCATGTTCAATCTTTTTCGGGCGCCGGGGGTTTGAAAAACCACCAGGCGGAAAACCTGTGCAGTGGGGACTGCTGCGCGGGTTTTCCATAGAAGCCTGTTGTGCTCTTTTGCGGCCGGTTTTTCAGATGGTCTGCAAAACCGCAAATCGCCTGAAACACCGGCCGCAAACCCGTGCCATGGGGACATGGCCTTAGGCTCCAGCGACCATATCTGTTAGCTTGGGTATATATTATTATATTATATATATAGATATATATATATATATATATATATATATATATATATATATATATATTATATTATATATATATATTACACACACACACGTTTCATGCACTGCTTTGCACACGCCTTAAACGCCAAATTAGGAGTCAAAATACCATGCGCCATTGAGTCAGATGGAATTAGTTTACGCACAGGTTGAGTTTCCTTACGCATCATGCAACAAAAAAAAATGCTCATACATATCAATTTTTGTTAGATCAAAATGCGTTGCACAACAAAGTCACCATTCCAGACCTTTCCATACTCCCCACTGTCGACATGTTCAGTCACATGGCCTCAGCAGCATGTTCTTACATGACCAGGTATGGCCATGAACAATGGCGAGGAGCGCCTTCAGCCACCGAAATGGAGCAGGCCTTACAAGAAAGTGGCGACTTGACATTTGTAACCTTTTCCAACCATACATGAACATTAGGTGGTTGTACACTAATACTACCATGATATCCAATTGATGCCAAGATCACTTAGCTTTTGTTAAATTCAGCAAATATAAAAGGCATTTCAGATCTCAATACCACAGAAGGTATGAGGTTTAAAGAGCCCAACACGGAGCGCAAGTATTGGTTTTGCAGTCCCCTCCGGTAGCTCCCACTTGTGCACATTAGTTCTATTATATTACAGAATATTAATTACTAAATGAAGGAAACCATTAATGAACAGGGTGACAGGAGCCTCAGGTTTTCAGGGAGTTCCACCTTTAAAGGGGTGGTCTTGACCACAAGGATTGCTGCTTTTTATGTTGAAGATATTGTAAAAACAAGACACTTTGCAGTATGTGTCCATTAACAGTGTCCTACCTATTCCTAGATATCCCCTCTTATATGGGCTGCATCAGCTCCTTAGGGCGCTATAGCTACAGACCTGTTCAATCTCTCCTGATAGGCTGCCAGCACTGGTTGCTATAGCTACAGACCTGTTCAATCTCTCCTGATAGGCTGCCAGCACTGGTTGCTATAGCTACAGACCTGGCTGCTACTGCAGCCTAGTAGAAACCAGTAAACGCACCCCTGAATTAAAAGTGAAACCAAGACAACAGGACTGAGGTAAAAGGAATCAATGTAGTGAGACAACCCCTCTAAGACTACAGTGTTTTATAGAACATTCATTTAATCTTAGAGTGCGCCTTAATGCATTTATTTGCAGGAGATGCTGTAAGATTTGGTGATCAGCATTCTCTTCAGTAAATACTTTTGTACTAGTGTTATATAAACTGCAGTTCTAGCAACATGAGTACAGGGACATTCGCCCATAGGCACCCCGAGGATATGGGTGAGAGAGCATAAGTCAGCAAGAAAAGCCTCCGGCAGGACTGTAATTGCGGTGTTGTGTTAGGTAACTTTTCTGTGGCCGGGTTTCCATGTCCATATAAAAACAGGTGGATACCAGCTACCAGTGTAGCTGCACAGTGAGAAAAGGTCCCGTCTTGTGTAAGGAAACATCGGTGTTCATAACCTCTTAAGGTATGTTCACACAGTGCATGTGTTGGATGCTTTTTGTGCAGAAATGTACAGCATTAATTGCTGTGAAAGCACCCTTTAAGGCCCGGTTCACACGGCTTATTCAAGCCGTTATTGCGAGCAGGATTGTGCTCGCAATTCCGGCTTGAATAAGGGGCGGGGGCGCGACCTTGCCGGCCCCATAGACTTTCATTATCCACGGCGCGTATTGCGCCTGCATAATGTGCATGTCACTTTCTCCCCCTGCGGCGGATTCGCCGAGCGGGGAGGAGCGACGGAACCCATAGTTCTCTATGGAACTGTGGATTACCGTAATGACTGCGACGGATTGGAGCCGTACTGCAGCGCAAATCCGGCGCGCAGTACGGCTCCAATCCGCGGCGAAATAAGCCATGTGAACATGGCCTAAAGGGGTTGTCTCACTACAAGGATTGCTGCTTTTTATGTTAAAGATTTTGCAAAAACAAGTCACTGCAATATATGTCCATTAACCATGTCCTACCTATTCCTAGATACAGGGGTGTAACTTTGGTTCAAAAAGTGGGGGGAACCAATTTTCCCTCTCATCCTATCTCTCCCTCCTTCACTCGCCTTCCCTTTAACTTCCCTTTCCTTCTCTCCCCTCCTCTCCCTGCAGTGAAGTGGCCCCCTCTAAGCCAGCTAGGAGGTCTGAGGGAGTGCTGTGAGCTCCCCAAGCAGGTCCGGGCGGAGTCCTTATGGCAAACACTTTTGGTGCAATCAGTAAAGTTGAGTGACTCTCTAATTACAGATGTTTAGAGCCAAACTGGGACTAAAAAGCAGCCCTGGCACTTAAGCCAAACCAGCCCCTTATAATAGTTCCCCCTCTAGATGGAAATAAAAAATGTTGCGTAATGCAGCAAATTTTGCTTAACCCCTCCCATCATCCATCACTACTCCATTAAATTTGTTACAACAGAATGAGGAGAATAAAAGAACCCAATCTTGTTGTACCCCTAGGAATCACTTATGTCACATACTGTACCCCAGAAATGAATTATATTACACATGGGAGCCACAGAAATGACATTACTAACTGCAGCTTAGAAATGAATTGCACATTGTACTCAAGAAATATAATTCACTGTACCCAAAAATTTATTACATAATTCACTGTACCCAAAAATTTATTACATTACTCACTGTACCCAAAAATTTATTACATTACTCACTGTACCCAAAAATTTATTACATTACTCACTGTACCCAAAAATTTATTACATTACTCACTGTCCCCCAGAGATGACATTACTCACCGTACCCCAGAGATGACATTACTCACAGTACCCCAGAGATGACATTACTCACTGTACCCCAGAGATGACATTACTCACCGTACCCCAGAGATGACATTACACCATACCCCAGAGATGACATTACACCATACCCCAGAGATGACATAAAACCCAACCCCAGAGAGGACATTACTCACAGTACCCCAGAGATTACATCACATCATACCCCAGAGATTACATCACATCATACTCCAGAGATTACATTACTCACTGTACCCCACAGATTACATTACACCATACCCCGAGGTTACATTACTCACTGTACTCCAGAGATTACATTACACCATACCCCAGAGATGACATTACTCACTGTACCCCAGAGATTACATTACACCATACCCCAGAGATGACATTACTCACTGTACCCCAGAGATTACATTACACCATACCCCAGAGATTACATTACTCACTGTACCCCAGAGATCACATTACACCATACCCCAGAGATGACATTACACAGGGCCATCTTTTCCATTGGGCATACTAGGTAGTTGCCCGGGGGCGCTGCAAACACAGGGGCCCCAGGTGGTGAATGCATGGACATTGCCTGGATCCCCAGGGTGGGAAACATTACTTGGCTGTTTGTGTGTTTTTAGGACTTACAAACATTAAAATCCAGGGCTGAGCAGGACCCATTGGTACCACAGCACGCCATTTAGTCTTACAACTGCCTACTTGTCCCACCGTGGGTGGTAATGATATATTTGTTTGTTTGGTATGGTTAGAGGCATGGCTGGGTGATATATCAATGTTAGGCAGCCCACTCATAACTAACCGGAACCCATAGTTTGTTAAGCGGCTCTGACATCCACAATGTAAACCCAGAGATTACATTCCACACTGTACTCCAGAGATGACTACATTACACATCTTACCCCAGAGATGACTACATTACACACCATACAACAGATATATTACACCATACCCCAGAGTTTACATTACACTGTACCCCAGATACTACATTACTCACTGTACCCCAGAGTTTAGTTTACATACCGTACCCCAGATATTACTGCATTATTCACTATACCCCAGAGATTACATTACACACTGTACAACAGAGATCACATTACACCATACCCCAGAGATTATATACATCTACACTGTATCCAGAACATTAGACAAGGTACCCCAGAACTTTGTGTTTTGTATAATATATATATAATATATATATATATATAAAATATATATATATATATATATTGAACACAGACACACTGCATACTTGGGGTGGGTTCACATGATGGTTTTTCGCCACTGACAGTGTCATTTGTTGTAAACGCAGAATTCTGACGAGCAAACGACCCCTCCTATCCATTAGTGTGTAAAACGAAGAATTCTTTGTAGGCACTGATAGTACATGACAAAAAGACTAGCGTAAAATCAGTGTCATCTAAACGACGACACTAATTTTACATAGAGTATAATGTAAATCAGTTTCCTGTGGGATTGGACGCCGGTTCTGAGGCAGATTTAGCACCGAATCCGCCCCAGAATCAGCATTCATATCTTCTGGGCGAACGTACCCTTAAGGTATGTTCACAAAGCATATAACGGGGCGTACTGTGCGCTCTTCTATATGCCGGGTGTTTTAGAAGTACATGCTGGCCAGTCCACACTTCTAAAATGCTGCAGAGCCAGCTCCATTCACTTTCATTTTCTCAAGCCATGTTACGAGTCTAAGGCACTACAGCTACTAGGAATCCTGCATGAGCAGTGAATGAGAGTGAGCCATGAGATTTGATAGTTACAATAAGGAGCAGTAGTGGAGACAGCTGTGACACAAGTATTTCATCTGTGACCATAAAGTCACATGGCATCTGCAGCTCAGTAGTGCATCAGTGCTACTCACTTCAGTACCGAATGCGTTCAGTATTGCACCATAAAGTGGGGCAGACACTATTGCTTCAAACTGAGTAGAAGCTGTGACTGCTGGATCCCTGTTGAAGGGCAGTGATTAGCTTGTTTGACTTGTTGCAACTATGGTGTGTTAAAACCACCTGTTACCTCCTATGAACAATTAAGAATTGCCAAAATACACCTTTGTCCTTGTTGCCACCAAATTTTAGAGCCTTTGGGGTGAAAACCTCCTGGTTTTCAAATCCAAATGGCATTAAAAAAAAAACAAAAAAAAAAAACCACGATCTGGAAACCGCAAGACTGACTTGCCAATAGTACAAATAAAATGGAGGAAGCAGCACCACTTCAGACAAGGTTCCGTTTTTGTCACCCATGTCTGTACAGGAGGCTGCGTTTCAGCCTTTCCATAGGGAAGCTTTGAAACTGGAATGAAGAACGCAGCCTCTTGTACGGACAAGGGCGAAAAATACGTAGCCTTGTTTGAAGTGGCGCCGCTTCCTCCATTTGTTTTGTACCAATTGCTTATCTAATGGCTATTTCTGGGCCATCTCCTCATAACATTACAGTTACATTACTTCCATTTGTTTTATTACCCCTTTTGGTTACATTTCATTTTCAGGCTATGACTTACGTATGTTTTACTTATATTAGTCCATAAGATTTTATTGGCACACTTTCAGATAACTTTTAAAAGCATCTCAGTCAGGTCCAACATAGGGAGCTCCTCGTTCGTTCCAAAACCCATGTATTTCCTTAGTAATATGGAGACCTGGATATTTCTTAAACACTAACTTCATTATAACAGTCTATGCATCATTGTCAGATACTTGGTGCTCCTTAAATAATTCTTTAACCATTGTAAGACCCTGTTTACTTAAATTACCAGGAATTGTATCCCTCCCACCTAGCATCTATAGGCTATTCTGAAAACCATTTATAAAATAACCATTCTGTTAATATGTTCCCTAAGAAACCAGCCATTTTTCCTCCACTAAAGTCTGTCCATTAGGCAGTATTTGTCACCATCCCCAACTACTTTGTCTTAAGTGCCACTTCTTAGCCAAGCCCTACCCTTAGCTGAACAGAAGACAATGCTCAATACTACTGCAAGCTGCAGAACTAGGCGAGAGTACAAAACATCCAAAGTCTCGAAAAAGTGAAGTAGAGGAACTCTTAAACCAACCCCCACCCCAAATTCGGCCAGTTTCATGGGGTATCGGGATCAAAAACCCCCATGATAGCCTAGCCTAAGGGTTTGTAAAAAAAATTTAAAATTGGAAAAACCTTTGTGAAACTCAAATTTAAAATTTCTAAAAATTTTTTTGAATCTTAAATTTGTTGCCGTTAATGGAAATACATACATTCGTGGCGTCACTTGAATTGGTCCTTGTTCACTTAAACTTTTTGTCTTTGTCACAAGTTTTGAGTATGTTCTAAACAATTTGGGCCTTGGGTTACTACGGTTTAAATGGAACTTGGCTATTGCAGAGTGCTTCTGCACCTGCAGTGCCACTGCTCCAACTTCATAGTTAATATTCTAATTATTTGCCCCAAATCACACCCTTAACTTGTCCAAAATACTGTAGGGGTATACAGTTGAAAAAAAAAAAATCCAGTTACCTGATTACCAGAGCCGATCACAAACACGCCACCAAGAATATAGCCTTCTCCTTCCAGGTTGCCCTCGTAGCCTGCTTTCCAAGCACGACGGAAATTCTGCCATACTCCCAACCGGATGAATCCCATGAACATCATTTTCCTGTTCTGTGGTCCATAAAAGCGTTTCTGAAGAGTAAAATGAACAGAAGTTGTAACAATTAACCAAGTGGATGGAAAGATTCAGCAACAGAAGGGGGGACCTCAATCCCAGATGTTGTACTGTAGTATGGCAGCCAATCGCACCAATGTATGGTGAACATATCATAATTAACAGGTCCCAATGAAACTGACCAAATCTCCTCAATATAATCCTGGTGGTTCTTCATCACATTACTGTCATCTAGAGTCATTTACTACAAAATTCTTGATATGATCAGATTGTGCTGGAGGAATAAATTGCTCAAGTTTAATATTCCAGTATTCAGAAGGCAGCAAACGGTCCTCTTAAACTGGCGTGGAGAGTAAAGCCTAGATTGTGGGGCTTTGGTGATAAAACTTAAAAAGGTGTGAAGAGCGGTTCATAAACTTGGGTCCAAGTACAGCGAGTAAGGATGTGTAGGAGGGCCATAGCGAGGCCAAGTTGAAGATCGCCAAATGGCCATAATCTCTCCATCTGGTCCAGACTTAGACTGGCCCAACATGGGAAACCTTTAGTGGGCCCTGGGCATAGGTGTAACTATAAACATAGCAAATAGGCATAGAGGTTGCAGGAGTCACACATTTAAAATAGATTAGTTCCTTTTGCAGAGAACAAGTAGTTGGTGGCTTTCTGCTCTCCAGAACTTCTATTTGGGTTCCCTGCTCTATGGCGGTATTATAATGATGGTTTAATTTACTTGGGGTCCCATCTCAATTTGCTACACATCCCTATGCATTCTAGTTATAGTCATATATGGTGTTAAGTTGGGGTCTCCAACACTTATCTGGTCAGTGCCCTTAGGTCATGACCTGATACAAAGAACCATATGCCATATAGCACTGCAATACTGGTGTGATCCTGTGAAGCAACAGACCATAGAATTCTTAATGTGAATGGTTACTTTTTTTTTTACGTAACTGCTCCTAACTTTAAACTAAAGCTTTTGCGCCTCTGACAACACAAACTTGATTCTTTGGTGAAAAAGCTGGTTGGTCTAGATCAGGGGTTCCCAAACTCCAGTCCTCACGCCCCACCAATCATGTTTTCAGGTTATCCCACAGAATGCGCTGACAATATCACCTGTGCAACGCTAAGGAAAGCCAGAAAACATGACCTGTTGGTGGGGCCTTGAGGACTGAAGTTTGGTAACCCCTGGTCTAGAGTAAATTAATGTGCTCTTCTCTTTTAAAAGAAATTGTAGTCTGAGAACTGCAAAACTATCTCAAATTTTGTGAATATTTATTACCCAGATGTGAGAGGTTGTTACATCTGTACCTTTTCATCTAGAAAAATTTCTCCTTTGAAGTAGGGTTGGAACTCGCCAAGTTCGGAGCCGATCTTCTCTTTCAACCACACCATAGAGTGGGACTCCCAGCTGGTCAAGCTCAGGCTTAAGTTGTGATATCTCCGCGGCCTCCTGCAAGACACCAGGACATTATCAGAAGCAGGAAAGCTGGATCGTGCCCACAACCCACTGGTAACCTTACGTTTCCATAGCAAACATACTTTCTTCTAAAACAAGTCTTGGTTAGGCGCTACTACATACCACCTCGAGGAGTTCATGTCAGGATCTCATCTAAAGCATTAATCTAATTCCATTGCCTCAATTCTTCCAGAACAAATCCCTGGCATGCTTCACATGACAGCCCATAGTGTTTATATAATCTCATACTGAAAGAAATACTTAACTATAGAAATACCTGCTGTGTGTCCAAATATAGAATACTAATGGAAAAAAAAATGTCATGATGACTATGACTGCCAAACCTGATGGGCAACTTATGAAACCTAATAGCCAAACTTACAAAAAAAAAACCTCTCAAATTTCTTAAAGGGGTTGTGCGCCTCGAGCACTGCAATAGCTTCCACCCCTGTACAATTTATACTAAACCAAAAAACACCGAGTTCCAATGCTACATCTCTGGTTTTCTGTTGACACCGTCCCATTGCGTCATAGGGTGTTCCAGCTGCAGCAGCCAAATGCCACTAATTTACATTACGGTTCAGAGCTGCCAACTTCTGAAAGGTAATTTAAGTAGAGGCACGTGGCCGCGCAGACAGTAGCAGTAATGGCATGTCAACCGAAGACTGGTGAGACTTGGCATTGGAACCGGATACTGGAAGAAAGTCTCTTGTTCACTTTTACTGAAGGCCTGCAAGCTATCAATGCTTTTTATAGGATGGGGCCAACTTCAAGACTCCATACAAGAAGTTGAAGGATTTGACACTATTGGAGTGTTCACTGACACAGGCAGGCATAGGACAGAGGCAACACACACACACACACACAAACACACCCACCACATATACATACAGTCTGTAAGTATACATCTAGATCTTTCCCCGGGTACTTTATAAAAATTTTTGGGTTTGCATTCATTTTTTAAACTTAAAAGGGTTTTTTTCCACAATAAAAAATTTACTTGGGAAACTTTGCAAACTCAATAAACATTTTACCATTTATCAACATCATTTAAAAATTCTGCCAAAATTTTTTTTTTTAGCTGCTCCCTTTTTGTAAAAAAAAATTGGTTTTCAGCTGCTCTCCCGGGTTTAAAGACCAAAAGGGTTTGGGGGCTCCCCAGTCCTGGTCGCACCCTGCCTCAGAAAAATCACCCTCTACTCCTCCGGCAGCTACTGATGTTCAAAAAACCCCCGGGGGGGCCGATTCTACCCCGTCCTCTGACCCCTTAGTAATTTTGTTTAAACAGTGGCAAATAAATAAAAAAAAAAAAAACCCCAAAACAGCTTTTGGCAATTTATTAAAAGAAAAAGAAAAAAACCCCCCAGATTTGGTTTTTCCCGAAAGGGTTTGAAAACCCCAGGAACCCCCTTTTTGCCTGGGGGCAAAAAATTTAAACCCCCCAGCCATCTCACAAGCTTTACAAAAAAAAGACCTTAAAAAATTTTACAAAAAGAGAGGGAAAAGGCCTGGTGGGGGTCAAACCTGCTGGGGCACATGATCTTGCAATTCCCAAAAAAACAAACAAAGCCCCCTTCTGACACACAGAGCTGGAAAAGCTTTTGGGTACAGGGGGTAAAGGGAAAAGAGATTTTGGGGAAAAACCCCTTTAAGTGGGTTTTCTACACTAATGAAAAAACCCCGCTCCAGGGGGTTTCCCTTAAAAAACAAAAAACAATGACCTTCCCCATTTCAGTGCTTGCACCCCCTCTGGGTTTTTATTCTTTTACCTTTTTAATAGGAAAAATCAACAACTTTCAGGCTCTGAATTTTAAAACCCTTGTGCGCCTCCAATTCCAACTCCATCCAAGAGAAGAAAAAGAAAGAAAGAGACTACTAAGGGAATGTGGCACTGAAACTGGGGACCATAGGAAGAGTGTAAGGGTCTTTATTTTAAGGGTGCCCCAAGTGCTACCTATTCTTTTTCTGAAGTGGACAACCCCTTTCATGGGTTAAAAACTTTTTTAAAAATTTTCCTTCTTAAAATTTAAAGTCTACAGTGGCCCCGGAAAAAATTTCCTGCTTTCCCCTCTCGTGGGGTATCCAAATAGCCACTAGGGCTTTTTGACCCAGCCAACAATGAAAAAAAGCGGGCGAGGGGATATACCTCAAAAATTTAAAGGGGTTTAAAAGGGCCACTCCACATACAGGGGGAAAAAAACCTTCACCACCAACAGGCCTAGAATTTTTAGTTTTTGGAATTTTGGGAATCCCCCACGGATGGAGCTCACTCTCGAAAGGACCCAAACTCAAAAAAAGAATTAAACTTTGTTTTCAAATAAGCAAATTTTTTTTACTGGGGCACTTGCCCAAAATTTTTTTTAATGAAAAATTTAAAACTCCTGCACTTAAAGGTTTTTGTCTCACTACATTGGGTTCCCTTTACCTTTATCCTGGTTTTTCGGTTTCCAAATTAGAAAATTTAGGGGCTTTTTACTGCTCCACTAGGGGCGCCCGTAAGGGCCCGGGGCCCCGTAAAACCTTTTAGCAAACCCCGCTGCAGCCTATCCCAAAAGATCAAACAGGTCTGTAACTATATTAAAACCCGTTCTGGCAGCCTATCAACGGGGATTGGGAACAGGGCTGTAGCTACAGCAAACCCCGCCGGGTGGCCGCCCTATCAGGAAAAGGGTCAAAAAAGGCTGTAGCTAAGTGGGCCCTGAGCCAAAAATGATGCAGCCCATACAAGAGGGGGTATCTAGGGAAAAGTTTGGGCACTGTTATTGGAAAACAATTTTTTTTCAAAGGGGACTTTTTTTTTGGGAAAACCATTTTAAAAAAAAACAACAATCCCCGAGTGAACAGCCCCTTTAAAAATCTTAGTAAATCTCACTATTACAGAGAAGTTCATCATTTCTATAGAAAAAATCCACAGGTGGACGATACAGATGAAAAGGTGCTTTTGACCAAAAAGCACGGTTTAAAAAAGAACAGGAAGAGGGGACAGTAGGGGTTTCTTAAAAAAGGTTTTTAAAAGAGCCCATAAAAAAAAAACCCCCAAACAAATAAATAAACAGCCATGTGGGAAAGGAAAAAAAATTGAAAAAATCTCGACCTATAAAAAGCTTCCATAACAAAGAACAAGGGAAAAAAAAACATTAATTTTAAATTCTTGGGACAGGTGGCAAGCATTTATATTATTTCTTTTTTATCCCCCCAAAGGAAAGATTTTGTTGAGGGGGTGGATACTAAATTTTTAATAAAAATTAAATAATAATACACAAAAAAAAGAACATTCCCCTTTAAGCAATGTTTGCAAAATTTCAAAAACCATTTTTAAAGAACTTTGGGAATTTTTCATTAATTCCTTAAAAATAATTTATTTGCATAATGCAGATCTAACCCTCCCCCGGCACAGGGAAAACACCCCGGGCCCCCAGCCACCGCCATTATCACTGCTCCGCCTTTTTCCCAGAGGTCTTTTGCTTTGAAACCCCCTTGATTCTAAAAGGGGAAAATCAGTTTTCCCAAAATCAATTAATTAAAGTCCCCTCTTTTGGGAAATTTCTCACTTGGGGGTCTCCGGGGTAAAGCCACACATAAGCAAAATGGGCTCATCCGATTCGATTTTTAAAACCACATTGGGTTACGCAGTTCTTGGGCAATTTTTATTTTAGGAAAAATTTTCCCGTTGGATTTCAGAAAACCAATCTCATTCATCTGTATGAATTTTTGGGCAAAGGGGTCCAATATAAAAAATTTTTTTTGGTTTGGGGAAAATTTGAACCAAAAAGAAAACATTGTGTTGGGCCCAGCAAGGGGGTAGTTTCTATTTAGGTTTAAACGGGGAGTTTTATTTTTTAAGAGGAAATATTTCAATTTTAAATCTTTTTGGGTTCGGACTTTTAAATACTTTTTGGATGAGCCCGTAGAAAAACAAAAGGAAAAATTTGGGCTTGAAAACATTTAAAGGGAAACCCGTCCCTTAAATTAAAACTGCCTTTAAAAATTTTAAAGGGGGGTTTTTTAAAGAATCAAATTGACGTGGGAAGTTTTGTAAATTAAAAAAAGGGTTTACCATTAATTTAAAAAATTTTGCACAGGGTTTTTTTTTTTTGCGGCTCCCCTTTTGGTGAACCATTTGTTTACACCAAAACGCCCCAGGGATACACAGGGCTGAGAGCTTCCCCATCCTGGGCAAAAAAATGCTCCCCAAAAAACCCCACTTCTCCTCCAGGCACTACTTAAATGTTCAAAACCCCCCGGTTTCTGTCACTCAACTCCCGTCCTCTATTCTCCTTTTGTAATTAGTCAAAAAAAAGGGGCAAAAAAAAATTTTAAAAAAAAACCAAAAAAAAAAAAATTCTCTGGGGCAAATTTAAAAAATAAAATAAAATCCCCCCCAGTTTGGTTTCCCGCCCGGGCTTGAACAGAGGACCCTTGTGTCTAGAGGAAAAAGTTTTTTCTCTCTAACCCAATGTAGCTACTCACAGCTCTAAACATAAACAACCTTTGATTACAGAGAAGAAAGGCCTGGTGGATGGTTTAAACCTGGCAAAAAGGGGCACAAGATATTTCAATTCAAACCCAAAACACACGCCCCCCCTTTTGAGCCACAAGAAACTGAAAAACAAGGGTACAGGGACGTATGAAAGGAATCTTGGCAAAACCCCTTTTACAGCATTTTAAACTATGATAAAGGGAGTTTTCCGTGTTTCCAAAAATAGTTTAAATTTCCAAAAACATCTGGGTGGGTTGCAGCCTGCACTGCACAGAGTCAAGTCTATTCATAAAACTTTTAATAGCCACCCACCTGTACCCGGCCTCCCCCCAACCCCGGGTTTACCCATTCTACCAAATGCTTTCCCCGACAATAAGATAAAACAGCTGCAAAGGGGAGAAGGGGGCCCGGAGGGGACCACAACTAAATTCCCCACTCCCAAGTGACTTTTTTTCTAGAAGGGGGCAGCACACAACGGGCACATTTGAGTAGGGAAAAGCGCAGAAACTTTCCCTTTTGGCCAAGTGATGCAATGCAGAAAAGGGGGGTCAAATTTGTTTCCCTTGGGAAATTTTTAGTTTTTTTACTTATGAGAAAAGCAATGTTTAAAAAGGAATACAAACATGGAAAAGGAAAAAATAGACCGGGCCCCTCCTTACACATTTCTGTGTGGTTTTTGCGGCGGGTTGGTCAAGCCAAACCCGCTTTAAACCCCCATTTAGCGTAGGGGCCCACTTAATAGAGGTCCCGCGACGTGGCCCAAATGGGCCTATACGTTTTTTCGAAAAATTAAAACAAGAACCCTCCTGTTCGTTTTTATATAGTTTTTGGGTGAGAAGCATTAGATAAACGTTTTAGAGTAAGGAAAATGGGGGGCCCATTTCTCTCTTCCCCCAAAAAGAATTTAAAAAGGTAATTGCCCAAAGGAAAAATGTTACTTATTCCCAGATACGAACACCAAAAAACCAGTCCCGGATTACCATTTTGGGTCTTGGCTCCACTGAAATCAAGACAGAACAATACCAAAAAAACAACCTTAAAACCCGGAAATGGCACTGCAAAAAACATATATGGGCAAAGAAACCAAAAATGTTTGATCCCAAAAGTAACATAGAGGTTTTCCCCCAAATGGAAAATCCTGGGGGCAACCATTGACAGTAAATGGGGACAGAAATTCTTGTTTTAATTGGAAATTGGGAAAATAAATCTCAAGGAGGGAAAATAATTGCTTTAACAGTTTTAACGGACATTCCCCAAAACATCTAAGAACCTCCCCAAGACAAAATTTGGGAAAAAACCAATCGGGAAAACCCCAAAATTCTTTTCCATCTGATATACCTTTCAATCCGTGTCCTTTCTAAATAATTTTAAAAAAGGGCGCCTTTCCTCCTTTAGGTAGGAAGTAGTCTGTATGGCCCAGAATAATCCCAAACCACCCGCCGCACCAAACTCCCATGCCATCGACCAAAAACCCATCGTGAAAATCCAACTCTGGGCACAAAAAAACATCTCTAGGAAAAAAAAAAAAAATACCCGAAGATTATTATATAGTTTTAACAAAAAAAAAACATTTTGTTTAGTGACCATTATTGGTTTTTAGGGGCTTTTAGCCGTAGTTTGCTGCCTTGGGCTTTAGAAGGGTTTGGAAACCCAAATTCCCTTTGGGAAGCACAAAAAATTAGGGGCCCTTTATGCTATCTAACACTACCAAGTAGGGTCCCACTTTTTAAGCAGATTGTTCCCAACACTCGGGAGAAAGGGCATCAAAATCTTATAAAGGTCCCTGGTCCATTTTAGTTTCTGGCCCCCCCCCGACCAAGTTTCCAAAACATCTTCAATGGGCCTTTGGTCTTACATTCCAAAAAATACAGTTGTTTAAACCCTTCATGTTAAACCCCTGGGGATCAAAGGCCACCTTTTACCACCAAATGTGGCTGTATGGCGCACCTAAAAAAAAAAACCACGGAAATGATGCCACTCCCCTGCTTTTAGCAGTGAAAATGGGTCACCACCCCGGACTTTAACGAAAACCATCCAGAGAAAAGAGTACGATGTAGTTAAAATTTTTAAATTTTTTCAGGGCAGGAAACCAAAGGGCTTTTTTCCCAACCTCTGCTTTCCAAAAATTTTGCTCAAAGAGAGTTTTTAATACAATACCCTTAAGGGAAAAGTTAACAAAACCTCCCAAAATTTAGAAATTACCCCCTCCCGTTTACCAAAACGCATCGGCGTCCCAAAAAAACAAATTTTCTCGAAAGGCAAAAAGTCAGGCCCAAACAAAATCATAATTTTTTTAAATTTCAAAACAAATTGACCTTTGGTTTTTCTATAGATAAGCTGCTGCCAAAGGCTTTAAAACAGCTTAGGTCATATGTGGCTTGGCTATCTCAAGCAATTTTAAACCACCTTGGATCTCACTTACTTAGCCAATAAATGCATTGGGCCTAAATTTAACAAAAGGGCCCAAGGGGTGCCCCTTTTTTAAGCACACAAAAAACCTTTGTTTTGGCTTGGGGAGAAGAACAACCTTAGAGTTCCGTATTTTTAAAAGGCCCCTTTCCCGGAAAAAATTTTAAGGGGGGTCAACCCTTTTTTCCTGCTCATGCCAGGGTTTTAACCAGTACCCCCAAACCCCAATTTTCCATTTATATTTATTTGGATTTTCTCACCCCCAAAGAAAACTCCAGGGGAAAACCCGGTGTTGGAAAATAAAATTTGGGGAAATAATTTTAAGTTTGCCATCTACTTGGTTTCTTTGGATGTCCCAATTCAGGAGGTGGGAAGAAACCCTTTCCCCAAATGGCTGGCAAACCATTTTGGAGCAATCGCTTTTCATAATATTTTTGGGCTTTCTGTGGGGGGCCCAAAAAAAAATTCTATACCCTTTTAGTTTTAGGGTTTATCATTTGGACTTTCAGTTACCTGCTGGAGAGTAAAAACCCCACATTGGGGGAACCCTTACAAAAAACCCCTTGATGTCCAAAAAGGAGCATGTAACCGTTATTTTTCCTGTTTGGGGTTTCAGGGAAACCCTATACTTCCCAAAAGGGTTTTCCCGACAATTACAACTTAAACACTTAAAAGGGTTTTGCACAGGGCCCCCCTGTTTTTTAAAACAATTTTCCACAAAAAATTCTAACAATGCATTGAAAAAGGCAAAGTTTTCTACACAGCCCCTTTAAAACAGCCCTTTCATTGATCCAAATATCGATCCGGACTACTGTAAAAGGTTTAAGGGTTTACTTTTGATCTTGGCATCTATGAGGGGATGTCCTGTGGGTAGTAATTTTCTCTGCTGTCTAAGAAAGGGCCATCAGCTTCATTAAACCAAACACAAAGGTTTTTTCTACACAAGGGAAAGAACGTTTTTCCCCGAAAAACTATCCACCGGGGAATTTTGCCAATAAAGGCCCTTTGGGAAACCCGGGCCCTTCCTGACATGCGGGCCAAAAAGGGGCCCCGGGTGATAGGTAAAGGGGAAAAGGGAGGGGAATTCCTAGAGCCAACCCTTCATCCGGGGGAAAAAGGGGGCACAAGGGGGCATGTAATGGGGTGAATTTTCCCCCCTTTGGGGGGCCCCTTTGGGGGCCTTTTTTGCCTAGGCCAAACCCGAATAAACCTTTTTCCCAGCCCTGCATGCGACTACCTGTTTTTGTTTTTCCCGGAAAAAATTTCAGCCCCCCTCTAACTAAAGGCCCCCTACCCGGTAATAAAAATATCGGAAAAGGGAAAAATCACTGGTGTTAAAATTTGGGGTAGGTGCTGAACATAATCCTTTAAAAAAATTTTTGGCCCAACAAAACCCCCCTCTCTAAAAATATACCTTTTATTAATAACCCTTTAAAAAAAATTTAAAATTAAAAAAATAAAATAGACGACTAAGGTAACTTGAACCCCCTAAACATTTTGGGTTTGATAACCCCTAATTTTGGGAAATTAAACCCCCATTTTTTTAAAAAAAAAAAAACTTTTTTTTAAATCCCCTGATGAACCCCTTTTCCCTAAGGGGGGGGGGGGGGAACGCTTTCCGAAAAAGTGACTAAAACCCAAAAAGCAAATTTAAGGGTCCCATGATGAATGCTGTTTTTTTTTATTTTTTAAAAAAACCCATTCCCTGAAAATAATAGGACTTTTAAAATCCCAAGAGAAATAAGAGTTGGGTCAATATAATTTAGGATAGTTTAAAATTTTTCCCACCCTTTGGCAACTAGATAAACAAGTCCCGTTCAGAAGGGGATTTTGGCTTTAAAGATAAAATGGAAAGATCATGGGGGAAAAAGGGTAAGCCTCCAAGGTAGGGCCCTTCTTTTCAGGACAATGACCCAGCCCAAGCTAGGAAATTTTTGTAGGGAAATTTGGGAAGGGACAAAACTAACATATTGAAAAAAAGTTTTCCTTTGTCGTCTATATTTTTCCTTTTGTGTAAATTAATTTTTTTTGAGGGTTATTTAAAAAAAAGATAATTTTTAAAAAAAGATCGGGTTTTTTTAGCAAAAAAATATAGTGGGTTAGGTTGGATTCACAAATTTTTCCCTTTAGTTTAATTTTTCTACGTTCTGTGATTTTCTGTAGGGGCAAAAAACCCGTCCCCGTTTATGTCCCCAATCAGTGTTACTGTTTGCAGGGACACGCCCCTTTGGCAATTGAAGGGGCCCACCCAACAGACCAAT
>JAODAL010032447.1:0-20000 GCA_025379985.1 Phyllomedusa bahiana
CGCAGTGTCGTCATCATCATCATCATAAAACACGGGTAAACTTGGCGTCCTAAATTTTCTGCACCCGAACTGCAGGCTACAAGCAAGGGGCACTGCAAGGCTTTGGGCCGGGGCCCGGGCCCAGGATTTTTCCCGTTTGCCCGGCTTCCTTCACCTCCCTGATGGATCATTTAACTGGGCTTTCAGGCAAAAAAAAATCTTTCCTCTTAAATCTTTTAACATGCCTTCTAAACCCCAAACCCGCTTTTTTGTCTCAAAGGGTCCGCAGACAATGGATTTTCCACTTTTGGGGGGTAACGAGTTGACATTTGGGCTGCTTAAATTTTGGGGGGGAAATGCTGATGATGTGATGACGACATTTGGGGCCCCGGGATGCGGGGGGAAAAAAGGAGGTAAATTTGCTAGATGAGGTTGCTTTAAACCCAAAATGGAAAAAAAATTTGGGCGACGTTTGTTAGTTTTTTAGTTCACACCCCCTGACCCAGCGAGGGAAAAGGCCTGAGGGTTTCAATGAGACCCGGGGCATGGTTTTGTCCCCAGCATTTGGAAGGGCACCTTCTTCGTACCTTACCTCCATGTGCTCCCCCCTCTTTGCTCGCTTACCCCCTGAATTTTGCCCCAGGTTCAAAAATTAAAAAAATTTGAGAAGGTATGGAATATTTTTTGGGAAAATTTCTCTTATTAAAAAGACTGAAAACCCAAAAGCTATTCTCAAATCCCTTAATAAAAAACCAAAATTTGGGCGGGAAATTAAAAATTTTAAACTCCCAAGGTTTTCTTTTCGAAAAAATCTGACTGGGAAAAGCCCAAAAAAAAAAACGTATCTGTTATTTTTTGGGTTAATAAAAGGTTTTTTTTTGCCCCTTTTTCAATTCCCCTGTGGTAAATAAGAATTCCCGTTTTATGTTTTACGTGGTTTCTGCGTAAATTGAAAAATGCGGGGTTGTGCAAAAGTCAAAAAAGGGTAATGTTATTTTTTGGGTTAAAAATAAACGGTATTTTTTGCACCTTTAAAATTCCCCTGTGGTGAATATAGAATTGCTGTTTTAAGTTTTTAGTTGATGCTGCTTTCCAATAAACAATGCTGGGTGTCCCAAAAGTCAAAAAAAACGTAATGTTATTTTTTTTTTTTTCGTTTTGATAACATTTTTTTTTGGGAAAATTTCAATTCACCTTTGGGGGGAATATAGAATTGCTGTTTTTAATTTTTTTCCGTGGTTTCTGCGTCAATGAAAAATGCGGGGGTGCCCCAAAAAGTCAAAAAACATGAAAAGTTATTTTTTTCATGATACCCGGTATTTTTGGCAAAAAAAACCCGTGCTGACAACAAGTTTTGGGGGGATTGTAATTTAACTTGAAAGGTGGGATATTTTAAACACCCCAAAGGGGGAAAAGGGAAAAATTTAAAAAATGAACACCTACTGAAATGTATATTGAAATAAAAGTGGATTTTTGCCCCTAAAAAAGAGCCCTGCATTACTAAAAAATGATGGGGTATCCCTTTTTTTAAGTTCAGGGGCCCAAAAACCGGGAAATATTTCAATAGCAAATTTTGTTAATAATAAAGAAATTCACAAACAATGTCTAAAATAAGTCTTGGTAAAATTTTTAAATCCAGTGTTCTTTTTTAAAAAGGCTTGTTGGTTCGCCCCGCGGGCCCCCTCCCCTGCCCCCCTGCCTTTAAATTTACAGGGGTTAGATGCCCCTTTTAAAAAAATTTATTACCAAACTAATAAAATTCTTCAAATTCAAATATAACAAAAATTGGGAAAGGGAAACACAGCAAATTTGTAAGGTTTCTTTGTGCAGAAATAGACTAATTTCGCTGAGCTTTTTTGGGCCCCCAGGCAGAGCGCATTTCCAAAAAAACCCTTTTGAGACGTGAGAAAACCCTGGGGCGCTGAAACAGGAAATGCTTTTTCTATGAAAAACCCAAGGTCATGTGTTTTTTTTCCCCCAATCGAAACCCCAAAAAACCATCCCGTCATAAATCCCAACATACCATCCCACCCTCCCTTTTTCTGAAATTGTTTTTGCGGCCGCCAAAAATTACGGGAAAAGCGCCGAAAAAGGCGTGATCTTAATAGATGATCCCTCAGTTTTTAAACCCTTAAATTTTTTCGATAAACACCAAAAAAAACCTTGCCGTTTTTCCAATTTTTGGGTCGATAAAAATCCCTAAACACAACTCTCCGTGATAAGTTCTATTTTCCCTTGGGTAACGGCTGGGGGGGGGGGAAAAAATTTTTAAAAAAATCTCCCCTCTTTAACAAAATTTTTTTATCCCTTCTGCCCCCCTTTACTTAAAAAGCTACAGTCCCATTATACAATCTGCCTTACCTCCTCCCTTGAAAACCCAACGGGGGAGGGGGAAGGCCCACAGAGTTTTTTCTAAAAAACATTTTTTTCATCAGTTCCGGCTGGGTGTATAAAAAAATTACACAAAATAGGGGAACTGATTAAAATTGATTTAGTGAAAGCCTCTAGCTGGAGCCTGCACCCAAAGGAGCCCCAAAGGGAAGGTCTGCAAAACGGGACTCCTCTCCCTTCCCTGTAACACATAAAAAGGGTGTCACAACTCACCCAGTGATGGGAGTCCCCCTCCTTTGGGGAGTAGAAACAGGGTCTACGAAAGGGAGACCGTTTTTAAATTTAAAACTGAAACTGATAGAAAAGCTAAAATCTAGGGAAAACTTCAAAAAAAAAACCCCCTTTTAAAGGGTTTCAAAAAAATTGCGGTGAGCACCTTCTCTCGATTCGCCAGGAGGAAGGATGGATGAAAAGAGAACAGTTGTGTATTAGTAATTGTTTCTCAAAATGAGCTGGAAAGCCAAAATGGGCAAAAGAGCTCAACACATAAACAAATAGAATAGGCAGAGTTGTAACCAGGCTTCCTTTACCTGGGGGAAAAGTTTTAAGGGGCCCTTAAGGGTAAAAAAAAACTTTCTAGGTGTAAGACTTCTTTTTTCCCCATGCGGCTAATCAGAGCCCCCTATCATCCTACCGGAAATATATGAAATAAAAAAGGGAATTTGTTTGGGTTGCTAGGGGAATAAGGAAAGTCAAAAACCTAGCCCAGAATTTCATACTTTGGGGCCCCACTTATTTTCATAAAGCCCCTGCCCTTTTCCGAGCTCCCTCTTAGCTACATCCCTAGAGATGGGAAGTTAGCACAAGCGGAGATTTTTTTCGGTTTTTCCCAAAAACTGAAATCAAAAAGCCGGGACCCAAAATCAGCAAAAGCTTACAAAAAAAAGTTTTCCCACAAGTTACTAAAACGAAGAAAAAGAAAAAATTTTGTGAAAATTTTGGGCATAAGGAATATTGTAAAAAAATTTTTTTGGGCTTTAAAAATTTTAATTGGGATTTAAATTTTTTTTAAACTCGCTTTTTTACTTTAGTTTTTAAAATTGTGTCAAAACGTAATGTCGGGTAAAATTTTTGCCTGCTCAGGGGGGCCCTTTCCCAACTAGAAAAATTTGTTTTTAAAAAACAGGAGGGAAAGCAAAAAAAAAACAACATTACTTTTACAACCAGATGCAGTTTGCAATACAAACAAATTGTTAGAAATTAAAAACAACTTTCCTAATCAAAATTGTGTTATATAAAAAAGGGTTTTTGCAAACGGGGGGTCAGATTGTATCCCTTTAAGGCTCCATCAAAAAGGGCCCGGGTTTGGTCCCCCAGTCTTTACAGCAGCATTTTCCCAAAAAAAATCCGAAAAACAAGAAAATTTGCTAAAGATTTAGGGGGTTCAACCGAATCACTGAAAAAAAAAACACCGTTTACCTAATCTAAAAATTTACCTTTTTTTAAAAATTTAGTTAAAAAAATTATACACCAAAAATATAAAAAATTTTAAAAAATATGCAATTTTTATGTTACTAAAGATCTGCCCCTCACTGCATCCCTATAAACCCCCCTTTCCAAAAGTAGGGTTTTGTCCCAAAAAAAGGAGGGCCCCACAAAAAAGGGGTTTAACCTTTTGCAAAAATTAAAATCCCTACCCAAAGTCGGGGAAGGAAAAATAGTTAGGTATAGAAATATTTTTGATAGTTTAAATGCCATGGACAGTCCATTAAAATTTAGTGTTTAAAAATTCCCAAAGATATATGAAACATAAGCCATATAGCACAAGAGTTTATCAGAAAGTGATTGCAAAATAGGATAAATCAAGCCATACAATCATAGGGGTATCTAAAATATGTTTTCCCTTTTTAAAAAACATTTCCTATACACAAAATAAAAAATGGCCAAAAAAAAAAAACTTAATGAAAAATATATACAAGTGGACTATAAATTTTGCAGCTTTAGTCCCCCCTATTGTTTTTTAAAAGGGGATACTGAATTTTTATATAGGGAAATCAAGAGGGAAAAAATAGCCAAATATTCAATAAATCCTAAAGTTTGGGCCCTTAAAAATAACACCCCTCCAGTGAAAAGGGGAAACAAAAACAAAAATGTAGGGGAATTTAAAGGGGTAGATATACCCCCTCTTTCGACCCCCGCCCCCTTACCTTAATCCCCCAAAGGCTTTTCCCCCCTTTTTTGGGGTCCAGCCGGGTTAAATCGGGGGAACAAAGGAGAATCTTCAAGAAATAGTGGCGATATAAGCCTTAAATGATATCCATAAGAGGGCCCAACCTAGATAGTGTCCCACTCCCCTTTTAAAATAGAGATGGAGAAAAAAACCATGCAGCTGGGTTTTCCCGGAATCGGCGTCTGTAGCGCACGAGTACGCATGGTTGGGTTTAACCCCTGGCGCCATGGGGGGCCCCGGTGGGTTTAAACCGGAAATGGTAGTGCCGGGGGAATCCAGTAAACATGGGTTGGAAACCCCGGCGTCTCAGATATCCCCCTGCGCCGCGGGGGGAAACCCAAATGCTGCCGTTCCAGAGGAAAAAAGCTTCTGTTTCTATGCGGGCTTTGAAAACCATATTGGGGCGCCAAAATGATATTTTTGAAAGCCAGATTTAAAAACAAAAGCCACTTGCTTTAAAATAGATACTTAAGTCATAAAACATTAGAAAAAAAAAAAACCAACATTCCATAAAGGCCGAGACAAAGTTAAATATTTCGGGGGAATTTTTGTGGAACTGCCCCCTATTTTGGCCCCACTACAACCCCCCAATTTGGTTTTTAGTTTTGATTTACGCCCTTTTCATCAAAAAAAAAAGGGGTACCCTTTTAAAATTCAAAAAACATTCTCCTTTTCAATCAAAGTAAAGCAAAATAGTTTAGAAATTTAAAATTAAGAATGTTTTAAAAATTATTTTATTTAAATTTAATTACAGAATTTTTAACTGAAAAAAAGATAACCCAAATAGATCAAGTGGCAACCCTGCCCAGATCCCTTTCAAGAAAAAACAAGGGCTGTTTAAGTGGTGGGTAAAACAGTTTTAAAAAAAGCCCGCCGAAATATAAAATTTCGTTAAAAACCCTTTGGGTGCATGGGACTTCAAAGATAAGTCCATTCTGTTTCCTTACATAAAAAATTTCTATCAATGTCGCCCTTCCTTGATGTCCCCTCCTATTTTTTCAATACCCGACAAAAAAAGTGAGTCCGATGCGGCTCCTTCCCTGCTCCCCCCCCCAAACGTTTCCAGGACAATGGGGGTTTTCTCGTCTATGTCTAATATCCCCCCCAAAGTTCAACCCAAACCGTATTTTTTAAATGGGCTATCGTTTTGCCCAATACTGTTTTTTAAAAAAGGGGAGTTGCATAAATTATACAACCCCCTTCCCGGGACGGCAATTCATGAAGCTGGTGGTGTAGTGTTTCCCGTAAATTACTTTTTAAAAAACCTTTTGTCTATGTAAAAACTACCCAAAATGAGCATCTACCACATCTAAAACAGCCGAGGGGTTTACGTCAAGCCAGGTTCCCTCAGTTTTTGGTAAGGGGAAGGTGCTATGAAAACCCCCCTATCCCTTTTTTGACTCCCCTTTTGTGGGAACCCGGGGTTCCCATGGCAAAATGGGGGAAAACAGATCTTTATTGATTTAAAAGGGTAAACCCCCCTGTTTTTGTGAAATTTTTTTTAATTTTATTTCCCTTTGGGCACAAAGGTACCCACTATTCTGAAACCCCACTGCTCATCTTGCTGGCTTTTATTGGGGTTTAAACAGGCTATCCCTAAAATTTTTTAAATTATTTTTGGGAAAGGGTGGGTTTTAGATTTAGGGGGTATCCTCTTTTCCAGGAAACTTTCCCCTTAAAACATTAGCCGGTTTTTTTTAAAATCTTTATCTTTAGCAAATTTTTTTACGCTTTTTAATACTTCCCCTTGGGGGAAAACCCCCCCTTCAAATTCTTTTTTGGGTATACGATTTTCCCCTCTAAAAAAGCTAAATTTGGGTTTCAGTTTTTTTGAAAAGGGCCGGTTGGAGATAACCCCTCTCTCTCCCATATATCCCCCGAGGTCCCAAAGGGAAAGGGAAAACTCAGATCTATGAATTTCATAGGTAAATCTAAGAGATGTTGTTTATATTCAAATCCTCCCATGAATTTTTTTAAAAAAGCGCCTTTCCCTGGCCTTTTCCCCCGCATGAAAACGTCATCGATAAAAACTACCCCAATATAAGATGTTTTGGGAAAACATTTCCATCTCCCTCCGAAACCCAGGGTCCGCTTTCCCCCCACCCAGGAAAAAAATTAGCATTTCGTGGGAGCAAAAAGGGGTCCCCTAGCCCGGGGCCCCCGGCTGGTGGTAGACCCTGGGTCCCAAGAGGAAAAAAATTTTGTTTTTAGGGGATATTCCAATAAATCCAGTACCCCGTTGATTATTTCCTTTTGAATTTTTCTCCCTCTCATTTTTTAGGAAATATTCAGTCGCAAGAAAGGCCCCCGTTTGGGGGCGGAATACCCCAAACAATTTCCCACCCTCCCCCTGAGGCCAACCCGGACGTTTTGAACTTTTTTGATACCTTTCCAAATTTTTCAGCAGATCAGCTTTTAAACCTCAAATAAGATGGTTTAAATCACCCAAAAAAATCTTTGAGGAAACCTTTTCAACGTTTGATTTCCCAACGTTTCTGTGTCCAAATGATCAATGCCCGGGCACTATAGGGCGCCCTTCAAAAGGGGGCGGGGCCCCTTTTGAATTTTTGGGGAATTTAGTAGAAAAGTCGCCCCAATTTTCGGCTTTTTTTTTAAGTAAAAAACCGGGGTCATCCCCCTTTTAGAGGACACCCCCAACAAAAGCAAACAAAACACTACTTCTCCAGCCTTCAAGATATTTTCGTGGGGTCCTTTTTTTAAGATTTGCGGGAAAAAATCCTATCTTCAAATTTAAATTTACTACAAATAGACGGGGTAATTTTCATAGTCCCTAATAACAATATTACCCCCCCTTTTTCAAGGGGTTTTTTCAAATTTTTGGGGATCTGATTCAAGGTTTCGCAGTGCCCTCATTCGTTTTTTTAGTTAGATTCACCAGGTGTTCTGTTTTTTTTTCTAAAATTTTTTCCCGATCATTGGTTAAACCCTCTTAAAGGGAAAAATTTCCCCTCCGGGGTGTTAATTGGGGGGAGGGGGATTTTTTTATTTTTTTTTTTTTTTTTTTTGTTTTTTTTCTTTTTTTTTTTTTTTTTTTTTTTTTTTTTTTTTTTTTTTTTTTTTTTTTGCAGTTTTAAAGTTTCGTGGCCCGTGCCCTCAAATTCCCCTCCCCTTTTTTCTAACAGTCCCACAAGAGCCCCTTAAAACCCCCCCGGGAGGTCTTTATGGGATGGGCAAGTTCCCCACATATTTTATTTTCATTGTTTTGGAAAAAAAATTGAAACCCTTTGATTTTACAATAAAAAAAAAATTTATGTCCCCACCCAATGGAACTCTTAAAAATTTTTTTTGGGAGGGACGAAAAATGACCCCCTGGAGAGAAAACTCAGCTCCCTCTCAGTGAAAAGGTTTTTTCGACAGGGTTTAAATTTTTTGGGTTTTCCCCCGCCTTTCCCTTCCCCGTCTTTTTGGGGTTTTTTGATTTTTACTTCCCTTTTATGTAAAAGGGGGGCCCTTTTTGTTGATCTTTAAAAAAGGGGAAATGAGGAAAAAGGGGAGGAAAGGGGAGGCCCAAAACCCGGTGGGTCTCCAGAAATAACCCGAAATTTTCTCGGGGGCCCGAT
Source organism: Phyllomedusa bahiana (assembly GCA_025379985.1). Lineage (NCBI taxonomy): Eukaryota > Metazoa > Chordata > Amphibia > Anura > Hylidae > Phyllomedusa > Phyllomedusa bahiana. The sequence continues at coordinate 8,122 of JAODAL010032447.1, forward strand.
CCATTCCCATACTGTCTTCCCCCAAACCCCCCCCTCTCCCGGGATTTCCCCCCATTGTCCTTGCCATGATCTTTTTACCACTTTCCCCTTTCACCTATACCCACCACCCCCCATATTTTCTTTTTCTTAGTTTGAGTAAATTTTCACTGTCTGGGGGAAATTTGGGGGGTGAGAAGGACGTTTGCCCCTTTTTTGGGTCACAAATTTATATAAGTAAGGGATATCCCTTTTTCCCTTTCCTTTAAAATTTGTTTAGATCCCCCTTATGTTTTTGTTTATGCCCTTTTGGTCTTTTAAATTTTTAGTATATTTCTTTTACTAATTCTTAGTAATGTTTTTTTCGTCTAGAAAAAATTGGGTTGCTCCAAACTGACAGCCTTTTTAAAATTTTTTCTTTCAAATTTTTCCCCAGTTCTCTCCAAAACCCGTCTTTTTTTTCCTCAAGCAGTTTTTAAACAAATTAAGTGACGAATTTACAAAATTTCCCGCTCCCCCTTTTTAATTAATTGTGGGGATCTAGACCTTAGGGCAATGTTTTTTACTTGTGGGCTCAGTCCCCTCGGGGCTATATTGGCCCCGATATAATTCTCAAGACATGTGTCTCCCAAAATTTTTTTGTTAAACCCCTTTTAAGCTGTTTATAGTTTTTTTGAAGATAGACTTCAGGCTTACCTGTCTACATCTTTGTATATTCCCCAATCAGAGAAGATTTTTTTTAAATTCCGGGGAACCATTTCTCTTTTACCCCCAGGCTCATCAAAAAAACCTTCCATTTTTCAAGAAAATCACAGAAAAACAAAAAATATTGCTAAAGATATGGGATTTAAAAAGAATCACTGAAAAATAAACACCCCTACTCTAAAATTAAAATTTACCTTTTATTAATAATAGTTAAAAAAACTTATACACCACACTATCAAAAAGTGAAAATATGCAATCTTATGATACTAAAGATACTGTCCCTCACTGCATCCCTATCAATCCCTTACAAAAGTAGGGTCATACAGCAGCATTTTACCAAAAGGCAATGTCTGGCTGAATTTGAAAGGTTTCAACAAATGTAGGAATAACATTTACACCGTATGCGAAAATGTAGAAAGATCTGATTCATTTACTGCATTTAGTATTTGGCAACATTTACCAGGTGGAATCGTACATAGATTGTAATACGAAAAATGTAGTATCCCTGGTTAGTTGCAATGATTGCAGCATCCAATACGTGCTGTGTACAACTGAACACCTAAAGGTGTGGATCCATAGGCATCTCTCTGATGCTCTCAATCCCGTTATCTTCAAATCATCAACAATCTTGAGACATTTTGCAGAAGATATTTCCCCTTCTTCTTTTCTGGGTATTGAAAAAAAAATCCCACGTTCAACCAGGAGAGGGTATTCATGCCAAAAAATATTCTGTTTAATTGGTGGATCTTTCATTTAGGAATGTGAAGACTGCAGGGACTTATCATAAGGCAAAACATACTTTATTAATATTAACTACTACTAATGAACACTGTTTTGTTTTTTTTGTTTTATTATAATTCTAATGTTTGTATGTATTTTTCACTTCAGACATCAATGTGTTAATTCTCATGTTGATCTTTGACACTTCTGGGTTATCACAGAACCACAATTGTAGATTTTTTATATTTACCTTCTTGGACTGGAAGCTTGTCTTTTCTGCATTTGCTACATTTTCTGACAAGTGATTCCAATCTTCCTTGACTCCTTCAAGCACAGGTCTGACAACATCAGGTGAGCTGATTACCAATTACTACATTAACAACTGCCCATATTCCAACATACTATAAGTCAGTTTCATGGCGTGATGTGACATTTTGTTAACCATTGAAATAAAATACAAGGCCGAGACATACTGATTTGTGGTACCTAGTACTGGCACACACATTGGTCTTTTCTGAAAGAAAATTAATATCTCGATTCAGTCAGGAGCAAAGGATGGATGAAGTTGTGTACTAGTAATTGTTTTTCAAAATGAGCTGACAAGCAGAAATGGGCCAAAGAACTCCACACATAAACAAATGGGATGGGCAGAGTCATAACCAGGCTTTCCTTTATCAGGGGCAAATATTTAGTTCATGATGCACCTGTCCTTCGAGCTTCCTCTTAGCTACATCCCTAGAGATGGGAAGTTAGCAAAAGCAGGAGATATTTTCTATTATTACCAGAAACTGAAATCAGAAGCCAGGAGCACAAATAGTGGAGCTTACATGATAAAGATTACACAAGTTACTACACTGAAGAATTAGAGAAAATTTGTGTAAATTTGGCATAAGGTATATTGTATAAAATGTTTTGGCTTTAGAAATTCACTGGATTTCATCTCTTTATCTCTGCTTTTTGACTCTAGTCTTTAACAAAAAAAGTCAGTTACTTTGTATCCTCATTGTTTTATTTTCTAAAGGCTGTACAGTGTACTCTTCATGGCCTTCCCATCTATGTCAGTAGCTTTAATAAAACAAAACAGAATACTAAGCTTATCCCCTCACAAATAACTATAAAGGCACAAAAGGAATTGTTGTGAAACAAAATAAGGTCATTACCACTTTACTGAAGTGATACAATAAAATAATATAGGGTCCAAGCAGTTCTGTAGTACTGTTTCCAAAAATATCACAATAATCCACATAAAATAGTACCACTTTACAAATTGAAAACCACACTGTACTGTGATCAAATAATATTATTATTTATGGTATATGATTGTTTATGCACATTTCAACGGTAAATGTGAAAGGCGTTTAAATACATAAAAAAGACCAAAGTCCAATAATCACTAAGCACAATAATAATAAGCAACATGATGGATATTGTACGCTGTCCTCAAGATTGAGGATTTCAGGTTATATCTGAAAGTTTCAGAGTGGAAGAAATTCTAATGTGTTGTGGTAATGAGTTCCAGAGTATAGGAAATGCATGGGGAAAATTTGCAGGCTGTTGTGTAAAGAGTGGACAAGAGAAGTGCAGGGATAGGTGTATTGCGAGTATTGGAGATTATTTGAGGGGAGTTATTGTGAGATTTAGACAGAGATGCATAGAGTGGAAAGGATATTGAGTTTGAACTGAATTAGTTGAGCAATGAGTAGGGATTGGCATTGTTAGAAGTGTTCCAACTGTTTAACACCTATTTCCTAGCCTGAGGTTGGAACAGAACCAATCTGAATTTTGAACCTGCGTCCAATCTAGGACTCAGATGAGGTATTTAAACTACTCATTTTGTATACTCCTTGCCTGTGATTCTTGCTATGTCCTGGTTATATTCCCTTGCTCTGCTTCCAGTTTGTGAAGTGTGTTCTGTTTTTTGGCTCTAGCTTGTGTTCTCAGTTATTTTTCTGCTTCTCAGTTTTGTAACACTCCAGTTTGTTCTCTATTTTGTTCTGTTCCCCTGTCCTCCCTTGTTCATTCTGTCAGTCTTTCCACTTGCGTTTGTTTCCCTATAGCTCTCTGGTGAGTCAACTAGGGTCTGTTGCTGCCAAGTCCACTCTGGTCTGTGACAGGCTCTGGTGTACAAATCTATATATAATGTTTTCTTTATAGGATATGTAGGATCTTCTTTTTGGGATTGCTCAAAAGCCTTAACTTTCCACCCCTTATGCTCTAACAGTGTTTGTGAGAGCCACACCTGGACTGTGTCATATGGGTTCTACTTTATTTAACCCTTTTCATTCCATAATGCATGCAAAATGCAAGACTCTGCCCCTTTGCAAAGAGCTGCATTTACATTACCCTTTCCATTCGCTAGTCTAAGTCATGGACTTTGCCCCTGTCCACAATCCTTTCATGTCGTCATTCCCCAAAGAGATGGACAATTTCGGTAGAGCATTTGGGATCTACCATCAGATCCTGTCTTGATGTGATTCCTTATGTGTCTTTTCAATTGCCGGAATGTAAATTTTTGATTGCACTTATTTGGTTATATTGCCAAAAAGCTGAAAGATTTATAAGCCTAATTGTTATTTTTTATACGTATGTTTTATAACACAACTTATTTTTCAGGTATTTCCTCATTGTCATTGAGCAGACGCCGAAGACGGATTGTGTTTTAGTGAGGGAGTACAGTATGTAGTGTACGGAAGTTGGTGGTACAAGAAGTGACTAAATAATTAATAATGCTTACTGATAATTATACTAATATCTGAAATAATTGCACTATACGTAGTATGATACGTGTTTTCTATAATGTTTCTCAACCTCTATTTGACCCCTTCAGCTTTATAACGTTAACCCTTTGTCTCCTGCCTCCTTATTTTCAACTGAACACTAAGGGCACCTCATACACCAGCTACACCAGGCAGTCGAGGGGGAGACCACTAACAGAGTGTGCCCCGGGGGAACAATGACCACCACCATCATCTACAGTGCAGACCCCCTCTTCACTTGTGCTGGATGCTAGTGGAGCATGATAGGTACTGTTGACGCAGTGATAACCGACATGACCAGAGTATTAGCCTCTATAGAGCAGTTTCTGCTTCCCCTGCGCTTTGGTTCATCACAATGAGGATATAAACTAGAATTTATAATAGAGTCAAACTGATAAAAGAGCAGTATTTGAGAAATGGTTTGAGGTGCCGTTGTGGTTTAAAGGACAAGTAGAAGTTAAAGGTTATCACAAGGCAGTGGACATGCAAGACTGAGGTAAGCTTGAAGGCATTGACCGTGATAGATAGAACTGGCATCAGGGAAGGATGAAAAACTTTTCTCCATGCTGAGTTTTATAAAGCGGGAGAAGAAGAAGTAGGATATGGTTGGTACTCTGGGATCATGGAAAGTAGAGAATTAAAGGAGTTGTCTCACTACAAGCTTTCAGCCTACCTCAGTGTGTCTGGCACCATAGGATTTTTGAATTCAGGGGCGTGCTTCTTATCTGCCTCTTCTCCTTCCCCTTCCCCCCTCACCTCAGCACACAGACAGCTCTCCTCCTCCAACTGCAGTAACTTCTATACAGCAGGGGGAGGGCGAGAGGGTTTGCTGCCAGAGTTAATCCTGTGTGTACCTGTCTAGGTCTGCTGCAGGCTGCTCACTGCTGGATCAGCTGCACTTTGCTGCTGTGGCCGAGCTCTTGCTGCTCCTCTCCACAGAGTCAGGAGACAGGAGAGGGCTGAGCTATGACTGTGGAGAGGTCTGTGAAGCTGTGTATGCTAATAGCAGAGCAGGGGGGGATGCAAGTGTTCCTATACCCCCTGGCTTAGCATACAAATCTCCATGGACATCTCAAGCAACAACAAAAAACCCTGTTCTGTGCTGTCCTCCCATCAGAACAGACACAGGGCAGCTGTGAAGTGTGTTACTATAATCACGATGTGTCACTAATATAGCAGAGCAGGGAGGGATATGAACCGTTCACATGTCCCCCTGATCTGTTCTATTAGTATAGTCAAAGCTCCACAGACACGTCATGATTATAGTAACACACTTCACTGCTGTCACATCCTACTGACCACAGATCAGCTTCACCTCTGATCTCCTCAATATGTGTAGAGAGCAGGAGGGAGCAGGCACACACAGGGATAATCCAGGCAGCACAGCTACACAGACACAGAAGCCCTCCCCCTCCCTCCTCCTCCCCTACAGAAGCATCACAAGTGGCCTCATACTGTGCGGGAGGGGCTCTGTGCTCTGACCTGTATTGAGAAGCTGATGCGTCACCAGCACTGACAGCCAGTAAGAGAAAAATCAACAGATCGGTGGCTATAGTGATTTGAGGAGCTGATGCACTCCTACTACCAGGGATAACTCAAAATCAGTAGGACATTTGTAATGAACATATATTGCAAAGCTGCTTGTTCTTTAAAGATCTTTCAATTAAAACCAAATCATTGTAGCGAGACAACCCCTTTAACATCTAGCATAGAGAGGTAGATTTAAGTGTCATCAGCATAGAAGTGGTACTGAAAGTCATAGGATTCTATGAACTGTCTCAGGCTCTTTAAGTATAATAATAATACTATACAGTAAATAAATATTAATGGAGTATAATTTAAAAATAGTTTTGCTACAAAAAAACATAGTTCAAATATTGTGCCATACAATATTCAGATAATACTACTATAAATAAAAAAGAAGACACTCAGCATACAGTGTAAGCCGTACCAGGGAGCAGAGTCTAAGTAGCGCCCGGTATTCACCAAACTACCAGGTTGCTTCCACTGGCGTGACTTGCTTGCGGTGGCGGCCAAGGGCGAGTGTGGTACCAAATCGCAAAATGTAGACGTTGTCGTGGACAGGCAATAAGGTCAGGACAGGCGGCAGAGGTTCGTGGTCAGAGGACGTAGCAGGAGGTCGGAAACACAGATAGGTCAGGAACGCACAAGGAAACGCTTTCTCTATGGCACAGGGCACAAATAGATCCGGCAAGGACAAGTCGGGGGCGGTACCGTTAAATAGGGTCAGCGTCCGGCTAAACCAATTACCTGTGCGCTGTCCCTGAAAATCTCAGAGAGCTGCCGCATGCCCTAGAGGGCGGTAGCGTGCACAGCAGCCGGCCGAAGAGTGCGAGGAGACAGGAGCGTATCCGGGTAAGTCCGTACTCATAGGGGAGCGAGTGAGCCCGCGGCCCGACATGCGGACCGCGGCGCCACTCTTTCCCGAAGCCGGGGAACCAAGGGAGTCACGGCTGCGCCCGCAACCCAACCAGCGGGGCGTGGGGCCAGCCGTGACAGAGAAGGCTTCATCTGTCAACATATAGATGAACTAAAGTTTAACTGAATGGTAATATTAAGGCTTTCCATATTATCTGTCATCAAATCACAACAAAAGCCATTGAAAAGCATTGGAAAAGTTAGAGTAACTTTCTCTGCAATGATATCGTGAGGTGTCATGTGTCAAAACGATTGGTGCCAATAGGTTGCATTGGCAGAAAAGGGCCTAAGAATAACCTTTTGGTCTGCTTGTGTGAAAACCTATCAGGCCCTCTAAAACTGACTAATGCAAATATATTAATAGAAGTCCCAAGTGAATAATATATACAGTGTTAAGTAATTAGTAGATTGTGCTAAGCTCACAACTCACCTGTATGTCGGATCCTCTGTGTTGCACGCCGGTCTTGATGTGGAACCATGTTGAAGAGCAGAGTCTAAGGAGTCCTCTGGTTTTCACTCTTTAACCCCTGTACAGGGATCTAGTCTTTGCTGTAAGGGACCTTAAGTTTTCTTTTATAGACGTTGTCACCTGCAGTATCAACTGACATCTAAATGCAGTATTAAGGGAGTATTTGGACTAGGTACTGGTCAAGGCAGACAAAGTTCTAGCAAGATCAAGGATGAAGCCAAGGATCAAGGCAGGCATCAAACAGGAAGTTGCAGAATTCAATCCCATAAACCAAGCTCAATGAAAGATCAGACAGGGTCATGAAAGATATGCTCCTTTAAGTCACCTCAGAAGTGCAAAGATTAGAGGGAGAGCAGGCTAGCAGCACACACTGGCCCTTTAAATACCAATGGACCAGAAAGCGTCCACTAGAGAGCAGCAGAAAGAAAGGAGTAGGCTGCCTGACAGGAGAGCTGCATAAACCAGATAGAGTCACTGTGAGTCCTGCAATGGCCCTGAACATGAGGCGCCTCAAAGCTCATGACAGCTAAGCAGAAAGCAGGTAATGCCTAGCATCGTACATGTGCTAAAGTTCATAAATGTCACCCATAATGTCTAGTGTGTTATATGCTACCCAGATAAATATTGCTTAACACTTGTGCTGCTTCATCTTTTAACAAGTTGCATACAAGTTTCAGCATGCCAAGTATACAAGGCAGCGACAGCATTACTTAATTGTACCTTTCCTCTTTCTTTGGTCATTCTTTGGTCTTGGACAGGTTGGCATATTCCAAGCATTACTCTAGCCTACACTGCATAGGGTTTTTGAAGGTGCAAGTCAGAGACAATATGTACAATAAGCTCCTGTGCAGCCACATATCGTTGTGCCCTAGTACAGCCACAAATCTGACTGATCCCATGCCCTGTCTGAATTCAGAAATCATCAGATTTATTAAAATCCCATCCAGTCATTTCTACTTTACATTAATGTCTTCTGAATTATCTGCTTACATTTATTCGTTATATTGTCTTGTCCAGGAAAGAGACAAGTTATTCTGGTACCTTAGGCAAATAAGGCACATAGCGCCATGCCAATGGAAAATTCTGGCCCATTCATGTCCCATTCTGCACCCCCTTCTTGTCTGGGATGAATTGGCCCTAGGCGGTTGCCTTCCTTCGCCTACCTGCTGTCCAATCCCTGGTCTTGTCTAAAGATCAGAAAATAAATTTCACTGATTCAAAACAGCCTCCAAACAATGTGACATAGTTTTGAAATGATATGTGCACCTAAAGTTAGAATTTATAAAAACCGTCCACCATTTTAATGGGGTTTTACAACTAAGACATTTCATGCCTGGGTTGTCTTGCTTCAGCTTTCAGTGTGTTCAAATGGGAGTGTGTATGATTTGTTTGAACTGCATATAATTTGACCCAGCAGGCTTGACAAAACTATGCCTTTCCTCACAGTGTGCTCACTCTAGTCAGAGGTTTGTTTCTGTAAAGAGCTGTGATTAGCTATAATGCAGTTGAGTGGTTAGCATTCTGCCTTTCAGCATAAGGATCCTAGGTTCAAATCCCTGTAGAAACCAAACATGGATTTCTTTTTTTTCTTAATGCACATACCTGATTGAGATTTCTCTTTATTTGCACTGTTCAACTAATTAATACGACGTACAGAGGACAGGAGTAAAATTTCAGCAACAGGGGTTGAACACTCATTCATCAGTGAGTGTGTTCTGTTACTAAGCAGGGAAAAGACTGACAGTAGCTGCCTGAAAGGAGAGGTGATGTCTGAGCATGTGCAATCGGGACTGAGGAGATCTCGTCACTGGTTAGATCCTCTGGGGACGAGCTATACACTATGGTAGCAGCTAACACAAAAGATGGTACAGAATTTTTATTAATGATAAATAGTGAAAATGTCTATTATTTAATTTGCAAGCTTCCCACATCACTTTTAATGGTAAAACCCCTTTAAGCTTTTTCTTGATCATTTATCTATCTTATAAATTAATTTATCTATTTTATAAACTTATTTTTCCATCTGTCTGAAATATTTTGTATTTCAAACACATTTTTGCCTGCTGAACTATTAATATCATCATGGCCATTCTCATGTTTGAATAATCTTGTTTGATGTATTATATATGCATGCTTTACTTTATTATTTTTTTTTCTTCAGACTTGTCCAGATATTAGTAATTGGAAGTACCCACACACTCCTTGAATGTGATCACACTGTCCCCTTAGTGTCTGTCTTAAACTAAATCAATTGCATAATTATCATTTGAAGGTCAAGTTGAGTGATGTGTATTACATTTTTAAATCATTCACATTAAAAGTTAAAGTGTTGATAAGTATAAGTATTCACAAAATATTTCCAAACAGAAACTGCAATAATAATACTGCATACATTCTACAATATCTATGGCAATTATGCAACTTAAAAAACTTAATTTTGTAGCTCATGCATTAAATGAAATGTTAAATTCTAATTAATCTTCAACACCAAATATTAATTTGCATAATAATTGAGGAATTTACAATACAGCTCTATTAATGAGTCATTTAGCTGCTTAAATTAAGACATACACATGGAAATGACTACCTGTGTTGGTCAATACATCTCCCAAAACCCTGTAACTACTGGACAGGAAATAACATACAGCTGGACTCATTAATTAGTAGATGCTGCTCCCCTGAGTAATTCGCTTTTGTTTTTTTCCTGCAGTCACCTAGTTCTCCTACAAATGGTAGTGTTATTTTGTGACTAATATAATAATGAGACCACAGACTGTGAACTAGATAGTCACCATCACTCAATTTTCAATAGGAAGAGCACTCAGGTTCACTCTTTCTTAGGAACCACATAGTGGTGACCACCCTCTCATAGTCTATGAACATCAAGGCAGTCTCAAGACTGTTAAGGGGAGTGGTCAACACAGCTTATGGCCTATGTGGCATACACCTCAGTGCTTCTTTGCTTACAGAGGTTTTATCACCATAGGCTTTCACAGACATGAGCGGTTTCCCTCTTTCTTCTAGCTTCAAATCCAGGGGCATGTCTCTCCTCCCAGTTGTTGTGTCTTCATTGTCCTCACTGAAAACTGGTGACATCACACCCCCTCAATGCTTCCTCCTGAGTCATCATCATCATTCTGTGTGAGCAGTGAAAGAGAGAGGATGTCACAGCTCTGCAGACCTCCTGCAAAAGTCAGTTCTCATCCTTGCAGAGCTGTCACCTTCCTCCACAAGCAATCCTTGTAACCAGTGTGTTATATGGGTGGGAGAGCAGAGTGAATTATATGTGTGTTATATGGGAGGAGGGAGTGAATCTAGCATTGCCCAGATCCTTCACAGCAGAGCTGTCCCTGAGCAGAGTTGCCTTTCATTTTACTTTCAATTTCACACAGCTCAGGGGGAGTAAGTACAGAGAGCACAGGAAAGCCAATCACAGCAGATGGAGTATGTCCCACATGGGGAAAAGTCCCATCCAGGGGGTTGAACTAATTATCAGGCAGCCAATCACAGCAAAGGGGTGTTGCCTGACCCCAAACTGTAGTTTTAAGTGTAGAGCACGCAGATTAACTAATATCTGTTATAATAAATTATTTAGGTAATACAAACCAATTGCAAAAGTGCTTATTTTTACTGTACCCATTATTACAGATATTAGGCTGCATTAGAAGTCAGGTCTGTAGCTATAACAACCAGTATTGGCAGCCTAGCACGAGAGAGTAAACAGGTCTGTAGCTATAGCGACCTGAGAAGCTGATGCAGTCCATACAAGAGGGGATATCTTGGAATAGGTAGGACAATGTTAATGGACATATATTGCAAAGTGACTTGTTTTTGAAAGATCTTTAACATAAAAAGCAATCCTTGTAGTGAGACAACCCCTTAAATTATATGTATAAATATGTAACGGGGTAAAATACAGCTAGAATTCTTTACTTTTTGAGTTAATATTTTATTTGCCATTCACAGAGTTATTAAAACAGCAAAATAATCTTATCATTTGTATAAATCTATAAAATTCTAGCTGTGAATGTTGATTCAGCCTGATCAATAGTTGGAATCTGAAGGGAAATATTTCATTTTCTGGGCAAATTGGTTCAAAAAAGTTGTAAAAGTACATTAACATATTTTTCCTGCCCTTGGTTGAATTTGATGGATATATGGATGCTGGAAAAGTTTAACTTGACAGTGATATCTTACTACAAAACGTTATCTGATCCTAGACCACATCAAAAGCTACTGAAAAGCATTTAAATCTGAGATGACTTTCTGTGCCACAATATCATACATTTATCATTGTAAAATTAAGCTTCTGTATGTGCTACTTCGACCGAGCTACCTAGAAAACTATGTGAAAGTGGCATAGTCTCTTGATATTCACTTTAAATAGCACTAAAAGATTGTTGACACGTGTTTCACACCTAAAAACATGGTGAATACCAATTTGGGAATACTCTTAGGCTATGTCTACACTGCTTAGAAAAACGATTGTATCTTCGGCCCTTTTCGTTTTTTAAAAGCGCCGAATATACGATCGTTCCTGCGGCCCGATAGATAGCAATAGGAAAGATGAACTGCAGTCTCCACAGCTCGTCTTTTCTCTGCTCGTCTTTCGGTGCTGGCGTATTATACAACATGTTGTATAACATGTCGGCGTTCTCGTTTTCTTGCCGTCTTAAAAATACAATGTATGGACGACGTCAGGAAAACGAGAAGCGACCAAGGCTTTTGTACAAAGCGTGACAAAACCGCGGTCCTGCATCAGAGAAAAAACGCCCGCTTTTGGACCGTTTTTTGTCCGATGCAGTGTAGACATA
>JAODAL010032447.1:25000-46921 GCA_025379985.1 Phyllomedusa bahiana
CTGGTGTCCAGCCTATAAAGCCTGGGTCTGCAGGCCTGTGCAGTGTCTGCTGTATACTCTGTGTCTCAGAGGAAAGACCCCGTGCAAAGAAACCTTGCTGTGAATACTGAGCTGTATTAAGGACTAGTCAGGGAACACTTTGTCTAGTAAGTGCTCAGCCGAGCAGGTATTTATTTTCTGTTAGCCTGAAGCTAAGGCTTGTTTTTGTTTTGTGTTTTTGCACCTGCTAAAATAAACCCGGGCAACGCCTGGACTTGAACTTGAAGTTTGTGTCACTATCTCTGTCCGCTGAAGCCCACGCTGCCTACCTTTTTGCTGGTCCCTCTCACAACATGTACATTCTAATGTTAGGAGATGAGCTCACTTATTTCAAAAATTTTCAAGAAATTTTATGTTCATTCTGAAATTTCAACCAAAAGTGAAATATCACAAATTTTTTGTCAGTAGCGTATGTCACAAACTGTCTTTAGGTTTTGTGGTTGTTATATGGTACCTAATTTATGTTAGAAATAAAGTATCACTGCAAGTTATGTTTTTGTAGATTTAATGTATCAAGATAACGTAGCAGCAAAGGTTGACACACATACACATTCATCATTTTAATTCTCAAAAGATATATATTTGACTTCCAAATTTATAATTTAAGAGTAAAATTTGAGCTGCTCAGAGCAATTGTATTTAGACTTGATTCCAAGGAGAGTCTGCCATACCTAGCCTACAACTACCCAGCAAATGCTGTCCAAGCTTACCAACAGGACATCTAGTAAGCGTAGTCCATGTTACAACTAGATAATACAACTAGAGTATTCTTTGTTTTCTATTTAAGGGGTTTTCTCCCCATGCTGTTTCACCGGACCACAGGCAGCTTTAGACACACTATGGGTAGAATATGTATATACACACATAAATTGTAGACCAAATGTCGCACTTGTACCACTTGGAAAAATACATGCTGGAGTTCTTGGACATGCTGATGCCACAATTTTTTTTGTTGCTGTGGGCATTTTACAAATATGACACACCTGTGCATCTTAGTCATTTATAACTAAATGTATCAAACAAACCAATAAATGTGCTCTTATTTAATGAAGAGCCATATGTTTTGGTTAATTGTCTCACTGTAGATCTCTGGGACTGTGAGAGCAATAGGGGTCCATGTGAACTTGTATGATGTAAATTGATCTGTACATACATACATCTTTTAGAAACTCACATCCACAGAGATTGTTTAATGGGTATTTAGAATGAACATGATTCAGTATGAAGCATTTTTATTTACAAGCAGAGTTGAGAAGGCTTTCCTGATTTTATAGCAGATAATCTCATCCCATTGTTTTCTCTAAATGTACTATTTGTATTATTTTATGTTGCATTACAAAATACATGTATAGTATATATAGTAAAAATGTAATTTAAAGTCATCACATGCATCATCAGATGCTGCTGCATATTTTTGTTTGCGTTTTCATTGCAGTTACAGCAGATTGTGTGCCTGCCCATTTAGTTCACTCTTTTACGAGACACTGACTTTATTTTTTACATTGTACATTTGGTGAAGATGACTGCCTATATCTCTTTTTACTGCACTCCTCCCTATAGTCAAATCTTGTTATTACTAAGCATAGACTTGGTAACTACTACTGTATCCTGAATTAATTTTGTATATCGAACCAAAGACAGAGAAGTAATTGTTTTGTGGTACAGGTGCACTTATGGAGACATGTATGGAACTAGATGCATCGAAGTTCATTTTCTCATCTGTTTTTCATTGTATAATGCTCCTGAATGTGTGAAAGTGTTTTTTGTGCGTTCATAAATGGTGTCTAAAGTTCATTGCACCTCGCCTGTGTGTTTGGCGCATTACGGAACATGTATAAAGACTATAGATAGGCTGGAAATAAAAGAAAAGTCATTAGAATTGCATGTCAGTGAAACAGGCTGCTACTGGGCCTGTCACCTCAGGGTGGCACAGCCAGGACAGACAGTAAAGCATTCATAGGTCTGCATTTATATATGCTAGCCTGATGCTCATTGGTGGAAAAGGGAGAGGTTAGTTTATTTGTTTTTTTTTTTAAGAATGGGGACCCTGCCTACCCTCCTACCAAGGGGCCTGCCCACCTACCACCATAGGACATACCCATAACTTCTTGGGTACTAACTACCTTGGGCCTACCTATCTACCTCTCTGGGGGCTGTATACCTACCAGGAACTAGCTACCTGGAGCCTGCCTACCTCTCTGGGGCTTAACAACCTATTTGGGGACTACATATTTACCTGGGACTGCCTATTTACCTAGGTAAATTGCATCATAAAAAATGTAAACTATATTAAATAGACTGAAAAAAAAAGAAACTGTACTGGTATGAATGGTAAAAGAAACCAAAATGTCCCATGTGAACTGGTTAAATTATTGATCCTGTATAAGGATACACTGATTTACAGCACTGTCCGTTAATTATGAGAATTACCAGTAACCTGTAATTCTTTCATTAAAATGTAAAACACAAAATTGAAATGGATAGTACAAAACTGGTGGGAACACCAATTTCACTACAAAATAAAATTAATATGTTCTGCATAAAAATAATCACATATACCAAACACCTAAACAGAACAAGAAATATCTCTGCTAGCTACAGCTACACAAACATATTAGTTGGATAATAGAAGTGTGGCAAGTACTTTATGTAACAATTTAGATTTATTTGTTATGCAATGTACATAGACAGAAAAGGGCAATTGCCTAATAATGCAGTAATGGCTGCCAAGACTGATTGCTGCATAATCTGTAGACTAAAAACTTTAATAATTGCCTAATAGAATATTCTATAACTCCATGCAACTCAAAGACCTATATTTCTTGTTAATGCATTCAAAGTAGTTAGTTGTCTATAATCTGACAACTCCCTTTAAGTTACATTTGATTGATTTGTATAACTGTATGTTTAAAGGGCAACAGCTTCACTAACAGTTCTACGTTTAATACAGTATTTTTAAACATTTTAGTATTTCTTTCATGGTTCCCTTAGTAGCTTTAAGAAATATCTTCCACATGTTAAAAATCAGGATTAATTAAATACTTGCTGTAGTCATTGACAGTAGTAAGTCTAATAATAGGGGGAAAGAAAGGTTGCTAGTAGGGTTATAATTGGAAATGAAAGATTAACTGTAATGAGGATAAGGGGAATGGAGAGGTTTCACTACAGAGAAGGACAGTTCTGTAATTAATACTCATCTTGGATTAGAGTACAGAATGTGCTTTCCTTCAGGCACTATTTAAACCAGTCTGTGATAGTGATGTTAAGTAGTATAAGACTAAATTACTTTTGAAATTTCAAATATTTTCATCTTAAGAAAACTTTTTAAAGATTTGTGAAATATAATACATTATAAGCAACTGTCATGTATTGTTTAAATTATTTAGTTCATTGCTAAAGGGCAAAATGCATATTTTTTGTTATTTCCTCTCAGGTATCAGCTATATAGTTTATAAGAAATCCTACAGAAAAAAATGAAATTGATATATGAAATTAAAAGTATGCAGAGAAACAGTTAGGCTACATACATCTCTAAAAATGCTTTATGTAACTCCATACAACTTGGAGATTGAAATTTAATGGGATTCTCCACTTCAAAAAAAATATGTATTTTAATGGGCTAGGATGAGCACACCTTTAATTCAATTTTCCTGTTCCAAAACAAGGGCCCTTTCCTGTGTTTTTGGGAAGGGAAAACCTGGGGGGGAAAGTGGAAAGGAAAACCAATGGAGCTTCCCAGCAGCAGCACAAGCCAAAAAAGTAGGGGAAAGTATCTTTTTATTTTGCCAACCAAGGCTGGGCCCGTTAAAATATTTTTTTACAAGTGGACAGCCCCTTTAAAATTTATTTTATTCCCTAGGCCCCATTTTTCCCCAAATGAACTGCCCAGAAGCTGATGTTCTAACATCAGATTTTTTACCTGTTTTAAAATGTCTTCTTCCTGCAGTAACACACATAATATATTTGACAGAACACCAATTTAAACAACAGACTAATAAACCAATAATTATTTTTCCCACATTCACTAATTAATATTTTTTCCCCCAATAATTGTTATGCCCCAAAGCTGCAGGTCTACATTAAAAAAAAAATTGTAATTGATTTCTTCAAAAAATAATTTTTATAAAAATTCATTTTGCCAGGTCTGATTATTTCATGAAGTATTAACAAAAAGGGGATTCGTGTCTTTCCTGTGTTTCATTATTTTTTGCATGCCTACCTTATGGCATCATGATAGACATTTCTTTTAAACAATTTCATTTGCTGGAAGATACATTAAGCAATGAAGATATATTGAAAAGCTGAAATAATTCAACGTATTGGAATTTCGTAAATCATTTAGAAGTTTTATTGGCTATCAAAACATAAGCTCCTATAGACTGTTACAGATTTAAAAGGGTTTTTTTTTTTTTTTTTTTTTTTTTTTTTTTTTTTTTTTTTTTTTGGGGGGGGTTCCTTGCATACATTGAAATTAGCAAAGTGCTATGGTTTATGAGAATGAGCCATTTTATGTGTGCTTACCAATGGCGTTGAAGCCCAGGTTGGGTTACGCCCAGCTAATGTGTTACTGGCTGTTTTGGCCACGGCCGATGTCCCCAGGTCACTCCCTGCAGGGGAAAGAAACACCCCTTTCATTTCACAAGCTCTGATTGGCAACCAGCACAAAGGGCTGCCAAATGCTGGAGCGAGACATCTCCTTTAAAAAGAGATTTGAGCCCCAGACATATAAGAAAATTTTAAAAATAAAGGAACATGGATAGAAAATTTACTTATTTATGAAAAAGCAACATGTTTTTCTTTATCCCAGTACTGACATATGATGTGAGTGTACATCACGATGTTTAAAAGGGTGTATAGAGCAGGCTCACTGGCTGAGCCCACTCCATGCAAAGATGGTGCTGGCTGTTAATAAAAGTCCATTACATCTGGATGGTGAACAAAAAGCAGCCCTGGCACAAATCCCCCACCAGTCCACATACAATATCAGCCTCCATAATTTCCCTTGATCATGCACCTTTTTAAAATAAACAACACTATAACCATGATCAAGAAAGAAAAAGTGGTGCAGAGAAACTCCAAATCACAGGGTCAGGGACCAGAATGCACTCCCTTTACAATCAGGGACAAGTGTACGCTACCACTAGACAAGCACCAATATAACCTACAATACTGACACACAGAGACCACATTGTGGTCACTATATTTACTATTTTGCCATAGGCAAACTTAAACTCTATCAGTTCTCAATCTATAAGACACTAAAATGTAACTTTTATTATGTACTTAACCTCTATACACACTATTTAAAAACCTGATTTCTAACCTCTCAATTTTTCCCTTCCTACTTCTGAAGGAATAACTCCCTTTCCATTATCAAGTCTGGTGGAACCCCACCTACTAACAGGAAAACCTTATATAAACACAGTAATTTACTAACTCCAGTATGGGATCCCAAGCAGTTATCCCTAATCTAATGGACATAAAACATATAAGGCTTCCTTGTAACACCCTCTGCAGCGGGTGATACTTTGTAGACAGAGGTGAGAAATCACAATTTAAAACGTCATGCATGTCCTCCCCAACCTGTTTCACCAGCTAGCCTGGCTTCATCAGGGGTATGAGGTCCGGTCACAAGTGGTCTTAGCTCACTTCCTTTTATATCCTCTTAGGTACACACCCTATTCAGGTGCTCACTAATTAGCCATCAGAGAATCCACAAAACCCATTCCCCCTTTTTACTCTCCTACATGCATACTGATACCATGTGCTGCCACTGACACCATGCTCCCATAAACAACATTCCTCAGACACGTTCACCATCTCCATAGCGGGCTTATGCCCTATCTTACCATGCCGCCCGTGCCTGCGTGCTGTATTAATGGAGATATCTGCCGTGACTGTGATTGACTTCCGTAAAACTTCTCTTATATTATTGTGTATGAGTGGCTCACCTAGAACGTACTAAACAGAATAGATGTTACATTCCACAGCACACTACCAGCTTTATCATCTCCCATGAACCCCTTCTCCTCCATATCAGATATGAAAATTCATTGGGAATACATATTCCATTGTACTGTACACTATTGTTTTAGCCTCTTCCCATAAACCACTTCTCCTCTGTACCTAATATACATATTCATTTTAATAAAACTATCAATATTCATTGGGAATTCACACTCCATTGTACTGTACACTATTGTCTTAGTCACTTTCCATGAACCACCTCTCCTCTGTATCTGATATACAACTTCATTTTAAGAAAGCTACAGGCCCTATGGTTAGCTTGCCCTCCTTCCCGCAGTTTCACCTCCCACCTTCCCCATTAAAGATTCCCTCTTACAGGTCACGGCTAGCCACCTAATTCATCACGTCATAATGGGAATATGCAGAAACGTTAATACATTCGTGCTCCATTGTATTTATATGCAGTGTATTGCATATATTGCATTCAAAATTAGCACAAAATCTACGCAGCGAGCAGAAACAATAAATCTATACCTAAATAGATGCATACATCAATAGATGGTAATCTACTCCCGAACTGTATCTCATCACAGCAACACAAGTGTTTATATTATATAGTTCAGTTGTTAACAAGCTCTTCATGCACAGAAACAATATACATATATCCCAATTTGTTAAATACAAACTGTGGCCTCATGTGATCAACACCCATCATCATTGCAAGACACAGGGAAAATGGGGGACAAGGTGGAGGCTGAAGAAGCAGGAGGGAGATGGGGGAGGAGAGAAAAAAAAAAAAACTCTGATGCTCCTATAGTCATGTATTCAACCGTGCTATGTCCCACTTACTGTACTTAATCACATATATTATGTTTCGTCAAAAATTATATGGGGAATCAGCAAGATTAAATAAATGCTGAAAATGAAAAGCCCTCGTTTAGGCCATTGGGGTTCAATGTATTGGGTCTATATATCCATCTTGCCTCTTCCTGCAACAAAACTACATCCAGATCACCCTTTCTTTCTCCTAGCTTTTTCACACAGATGTCCCAAAAATTTTAGCACCTCTATTTCACCATTATGTACTTCCAAAATGTGTCTCGCTGGGGGGGTGTAACCTCTAGTTTTAATAGTACTCAGATGTTTCGAGATCCAATGACGAAACTCCTGTATGTACGTGTCTGAGGAATGTTGTTTATGGGAGCATGGTGTCAGTGGCAGCACATGGTATCATTATGCATGTAGGAGAGCAAAAAGGGGGAATGGGTTTTGTGGATTCTCTGATGGCTAACTAGTGAGCACCTGAATAGGATGTGAACCTAAGAGGATATAAAAGGAAGTGAGCTACACCACATGTGACCGGACCTCTTACCCCTGATGAAGCCAGGCTAGCTGGTGAAACATGTTGGGGAGGTCAGGCATGACATTTTAAATTGTGATTTCTCACCTCTGTCTACAAAGTATCACCCGCTGCAGAGGGTGTTATCCGGAAGCCTTATATGTTTTATGTCCATTAGATTAGGGATAACTGCCCAAGTAGGATGCTTGGGATCCCCTACTGAGTTAGTAAATTACTGTGTATATATAAAGTTTTCCTGTTAGTAGGTGGGGTTTCCACCAGACTTGATAAGGAAAGGAGTTATTCCTTCAGAAGTAGGAAGGGAAAAATTAAAAGATTAGAAATCAGGTTTTTAAATAGTGTGTATAGAGGTTAACTACAAAATAAAAGTTACGTTTTAGTGTCTTATAGATTGAGAACTGATAGAGTTTAAGTTTGCCTATGGCAAAATAGTAAATATAGTGATTAATAGTCACTCTCTCTGTTCTCTTGCGAGATTCCCATTTTTTTTGAGATTAAATGACAAGTTTGGAGAACAGGAATGTTCAAGTGGGGAATCTAGGGAATGGCAGTTTTTTTGAGTCAGAAAATTAATTTGGATACTTTTTCACAGGAAGCTAATGTAGTATTTTCTAATCAACCAATTCCATTGAATGAAACTAATATCCATATAGCCTTTCAGAAATTAAATAAGACTTACAAACAACAAATTCGGGCAGGCTGGGAAGTAGCTAGTCTAGAGACATATATACAACAACAAATTGTGTATAGAGGATTAAGGATCAGTTTGAGACCAAATACACATTTAGAGGACCCCATTTTTATAAAGGGTTGGGAAACATTGCTAACTGAATGCTCTCTAATATTGATGAAATACCTGTCAGAATACAAAAGAATTTCATTTAATAGATTAAGTGAACAACTAAATCAGGAGATAGTGGAGATAAATAACTTTCGGGCCCATCCAGATTTCCCTGAATTAGAACAAAAATGATAACGGAATATAGAATCTCTGAGAGAAGAAATTAAAGAAAGGAAACACAACAAATATCTGACGGATCGGAAAGATTTTGATAATAATCAGGTTTATATTTGGAAAAACAGTAGATTTACCTACAAACCTAATTTATATTCAGAGATTTCTGCTGTAGAAGAATCCTCCACAGGTTCCATTAATAGTCATACGCAGGGTAAGAAAACTGTTTGGAGGAAGGGTCATAGAAAAAACAAAGGTTGGACAAGTAAGAAAACACATAAAAAATCATCTACCCAAATAGCACAAGATCAGAAACCTCAAAGATGCCAATCAGGAGAAGGATTAATGGGACCAAATACATTATCCTCTTCTGCATCCTGTGGTGTAGTGGCCCATGGTATGGGAGCACAGGCAATGACTTCAGATGGCAATACAAATATTCCATTAATGGCAGGAAATGGACAAGTTGTGAACACAATGCAAACTCAATCTCAGGAGCATTCAAAAATGCAAATGCATCCACTTTTTTTAGAACAACCAAGGATTACCTTGAGGGATCGAGAGAAGGGGAATTATCAGAAATAACAAAGGACGGAGCACTTCAAGTGATTAATTTATCCTCTCATAGACTAACAGAAAATCTAAAACAGGTGTTGTCATATGGTCCTACATTCACTCCAATGCCCAAATTTAATGAGTTTGTATGGGTAAAAGATATTAATCTTTTTGCTAGAAGGTTGGCTTTACATAAATATCATAAAATGAAAAATAATGATGAGCAAACCTTTAGGAAACTAGAGTAAAAAACATTGGGTGATCTTGAAAAATTGCAGGTGGAAGGTGAAGGAGACCCCATAATTCTAGATATACCCTTGACTAATTTGAAACCAAAATCTAGGAATACACCTCCGATATCACAATATAATTTATTGGATACGTTTGTGGAAGTAGTAACGCAAGATATAAAGAAACTAGCACTCAGACGACAACCATCTTCCTTAAATTTAAAATGGGAGGAACAATTAGCTATTGCAGAATTACAATCTAACAGGGAGATAGTAATCAAACCTAGTGACAAGGGTGGTAATATTGTCATCTTAAATAAAAGTGACTATAGAGCAATGGTTGAGAGAATACTTAATGATTCAAAAACATATGAGAGGCTTTCAAAAGATCCAACCAATGAGTATCTGAAGGAATTGAAAAGGATTTTGGATTTGGGAATTGAGAAAAAATTAATTATTGAGGATGAGAAAAATTTATGTTAAATGGGAATCCTACTATTGCTACCTTTTATGCATTACCAAAAGTGCATAAAGAGGTTGTGCCAATACCAGGAAGACCGATAGTCTCCGGTAGAAACAATTTAACACAAGGACCTAGCACGTATGTTGACCGTATACTGATGCCCTTTGCAACTGGCCTTTCTTCGTATCTTAAAGAAACGAAGGATACTGTGATGAGAATTAATGATCTAGTAATGAGTGAAAGTACACTTCATGCAAGTTTAGATGTAGAAGCCCTATATAGTAACTAGTGTTGACCGATTGTAATTGACATAGTTGAACTCGGCACGGTTTTTAGGTTGATGGGAATTTTCCGATCACGTGATAATTTAGGTGAGAATCTGCGCATGATCTATTAATATCGAGCCATTTTTGGCGCTTTCTGTCATTTTGGCGGCCAGCAAATCAGCTTAGAGAATAGAGCAGGTTGAGCTGGGTATGCCACGTCATTACTGTGATGTGTATGGTTGTGATTGGCTGGAAAAATCACATGACCTCGTTTTACATAGAACAGCCCTTCCTGTTCAGCATCAGTGTGTGTCTGTGTCTCATAAGAGCAGGACGTCTGTCAGCTTTCTCCTGAATACAGCTCAGCGACACAGTTCTCTTTGTTCACAGAGACAACTATGCTTTTAGCTGTGAACATTAGAACATAGGTAGATTAGAGAATTTCAGTTTTTAGTTAGTTAGGCTGAGAGTTTGAAAGAAGCATCTAGCGCTGTACAGCCGCGGAGGGGAAAGGGGAGGGTGGTGCGGGTGAACACAGGCAGACAGACAGGCAGGCTTTTGAAAGGAGAGTGTATATTGTGTAGTCCAGACTGCTTTGAATCTGTATTGAAATGGCTTTTTATTAACAGTTTTTGGCCAGTTTTTGGTGAAATAGTACCTTGTATTTTGTGCAGCCTGTACTTATATTAGGATACAGAACTTTTCTAGTAACTGCAGGTGTATTTGATAGGTGCAAAACCCACCTTTTATTATCCATACACGATTTAATTAGGTTTTTTTTCACTTTTGTGCAGCCCAGTTTTGTTCAAAGACCCACTTTGTACTTACAATAGGATACAGAACTTTTCTAGTCACCTCAGGTGTATTTCATAGGTGCAAAAACCACCTTTTATTATCCGTACACAATTTAAATAGGTTTTTTTCACTTTGGCACAGGCCATTTTTGTTGAAAGACCCATCTTGTACTTATATTACCATACAGAAATTTGCTAGTAATTGCTGTTGTATTTCATAGTTGCAAAAACCACCTATTATTATCAGTACACAATTTAATTACGTGTTTTTCACTTTGGCGCAGCCCAGTTTTGTTCAAAGACCCACTTTGTACTTACAATAGGATACAGAACTTTTCTAGTCACCGCAGGTGTATTTCATAGGTGCAAAAACCACCTTTTATTATCCGTATACATTTCAAATAGGTGTTTTTTTTTACTTTGGTGCGGCCCAGTTTTGTTCATAGAGCCACCTTGTACTTAAATTTGAATACAGAAATTTTGTAGTTACTGTTGGTGTATTTCATTGGTGCAAAAACCACCGTTTGTTATCTGTATAACTTTTAAATAGCTGTATTGTACGTGGTGCGGCCCTAGTTTTTTTCAAATAGCCACGTTGTACGACAATTCTGATAGAAAAATTTTCTAGCAACTGTTCTCTTTTGTCATTGCTGCAAAAAACGCAACTTCTCATCCGTGTAACTTTTATTGCACTCGGTGAATCTCAGTTTGGCACAGATAGCGCAATTGTATGATAGTTTGTTGAAAACTATCAATTCCTAGTCCTACTGGGCAGTTGTAAATCCCTGGGACTGAAGGAAGAACACTGTTGATTTTGTCTTACGGTTACATAGTTACATAGTTAGTACGGTTGAACGAAGACACGTGTCCATCAAGCTCAACCAAGGGTGGGTAAAATGTGGGTGAAGGGAGAGAGACAAGGACATTATGCCCAGCCTCACCACTGGTTAATTATCTTGAAACCCACAAGGCAAGAATCAATCTGCTCCAGTGGAGACCGTCTCTCTGACCCCAGAGCCTCCACCAGCCAGGATCCAGAATTTTACATGGCTACGTACGCATTAATATTCTTTAGTTCCAGGTAGGTATCTAAGCCTTTCTTGAAACTCTCTACAGTTCCTGCCGTGACCAGCTCCTCAGGTAGGCTATTCCACAGATTCACAGTTCTTACAGTGAAGAACGCTCTTCTCCTCTGGAGATTGAATCCTTTTTTCTCTAGTCGAAGGGAATGTCCCCTTGTCTTTTGAGGGGGCTTCACTTGAAATAATTTCTCCCCATACTTTTTGTAGGGACCATTTATATATTTATATAAATTAATCATGTCTCCTCGAAACCGTCTTTTCTCAAGACTAAATAAGTTCAAATCTACTAACCTCTCCTCATAACTAAGATGCTCCATTCCACTTATAAGCTTGGTTGCTCATCTTTGTACTCTCTCTAGCTCCATTACATCTCTTCTATAAACTGGGGCCTTGAACTGAACAGCATATTCTAAGTGAGGACGCACCAATGCTTTGTACAGCGGTAGAATTACATCCTTGTCCCGAGAGTCCATGCCTCTTTTAATACACGCCAATATCTTACTTGCCCTAGAGGCAGCTGATTGACATTGCATGCTATTCTGTAGTCTATGATCTACAAGAACGCCCAGATCTTTCTCAACAAGCGATTCTCCAAGTTTTTCTCCCCCTAGGACATATGAGGCCTGTAGATTATTTCTCCCCAGATGCAGAACCTTACATTTATCCACATTGAACCCCATTTGCCAAGTGGATGCCCAAGCACTCAGTGTGTCCAGGTCTGCTTGCAATTTATGAGCATCTTCCATAGATTGCACTACCCTGCATAGTTTGGTGTCATCTGCAAAAATCGAGACAGTGCTATCGATCCCTTCCACTATATCATTAATAAATACATTAAATAAGAGAGGACCTAATACTGAGCCCTGCAGCACACCACTCACAACCGGTGACCACTCAGAGTAGGAGTCATTTACCACCACTCTCTGGGTACGATCCAGCAGCCAGTTCTTCCACCAGACCGCATTTCACAGGTATTCGCTAGAAACATTTCAGTTTCTAATCCTAGTTGGCTGTAGGAAATTAGAGGGATTTAAGAATAGCTGTGATTGCCGTCTTTTAATAAGAGACTGTCAAAAACTCTTCGATACTTTCTTAAATTTTTATCTTTCTGAACATGGAGCGAAATGCAGGTGGTAAGCGAGAAAAAAGGGGTGTAGGACATGGTGGTAGAGGTACGAGAGAAGGTGCTCCTTCCAGTGCTGGCGACAACACGCATGCCAGGGATCGTTCGGTTGCAGGACCGTCAGGCCTGTCATCGCTGGGTCAGGGCCTGTGAATCTCAGTAAGAACAGCGTCGCCAATCTGTTCTTCAGTGGTTAATGCAACATGCATCCAGCAGTCTTACCTCCTCGTCCTCCCAGTCACGGCCACAAATTTTGTCATCAGCATCATCAGCATCCGTCCAACATGAAGCGAAGGCAGCCCAAATGTCAACTCGTGTACCCACCACTGTGGATAATTTTCTGAAGACCTCTTTGATGACAAAATGCGGTTGGGTCAGAAGGCGTGTTAAAAGATCAAGAGGCCAAAGAGGATGATTTTGTCTGCTCTATGACGCCAGCTACTGATGCCATCAGAGGAGGAGAAGGAAGCCGGTCAATCGGCAAAAATCCCGGGCGAGTGTTCGGCAACAACCTTGCAGTCCCTCTTGCTTGTAGCCGCAGCTCTGAATGCAGAATGTCAGGACGAGGAAGTCACCTGTGTGATGATGATGATGACGATATTGCGGATTCAACGTGGTCTTTTTCAGCAGAATTTGCTTAGCGAGCGCTTCATCACTGGACGAGAGGAAGACGATGGGTAGTGTCAGTACGGGTCCCGCCCTCAAAAAGGGACGAGGGCGGGTCCGCAGATATCCGCTGAGATGATTCCGTCAGCCACGATTAGCGGAAACACCGCTCCTCGCTTATCGCCGTCGAAAAGGTCCAGGACCTCTCAAGCCTGGGCCTTTTTTTCGAGCAAGCCTCTGATTTACCCAGCGATGTCATATGCCGCCTTTGCTGTAAACGCATCAGTAGAGGCAAGAATCTTAGGTGTTTAACCACCACTAACATGTCTAGTCACATGCAGTGAATGCATGAGTTGAAATGGAGGCAACACTTGGCCAAAAAAGGCCACACCGATGCTGGGCTTCCAACCACTGTCACGCCCTCTGTCTCCACCACCTCCTCCTGCACCACCACCAAGCGTTCCTCAGCTGCCCATGTCTCTCAGAGTCATGATCAGGGATCAGCCTCCGCTTCAGCCTCCACCGTTGCCCGAGTACCACCAGCACCACCAGAGACCCATCCTACCCCTTCTCCTTCCACCAGTTTGACGACCTGCACGCCGTACAGCGGCCAGTCTAGCAACCAGCCTTCTGTCTTCCAGGTTTGGGAGCAGAAGAAACACTTTAACCCAAACCATCCCAAAGCCAAAAGCCTGAATGTTGGCATTGCCAGGCTTTTGGCCTTGGAAATGTTGCCTTTCCGTCTGGTGGACACAGATGGGTTCCGCCACATCATGGCCCTTGCCTGCCCCCAATACCAGATGCTGAGCAGGCATTTCTTTGCCAGAAAAGCCGTCCCTGCCCTGGCCAGCCACGTGTCATCTAAAATTTCAAGCGCGTTGTCTGCATCTGTGTCTGGAAAAGTCCATCATGGACTAGTAAGCATGGCCAAGGCCGCTATACCTCTGTGACAGCTCACTGGGTGAGCTGGGTGGATGTCTCTGGTGGGGACGGTAGCTCTCAGGCTCGGCGCATGCTCTTCAAAACCGCAGGAATGGTGCAGGGTTCTTTCCCCCAAGGTCCACTGGTGGCATCAGGTGCCAGAGAAACCAGGCCCGGGTTTTTAAAAATTTAATCTGCTTGGAGACCGTCCACACACAGGTCGGGGAAGCTTGTGACGGTTTCTCCGAAATGAGCCCGGAAGCGTTGGCTTGGGGTGACAAAACCCTTTTGTGCCGGGCCAGTGGGGTGTGCGAAAAAGGTGGGAAATCTGCTGGCCGTCCTTAAAAAGGGTGGGCTGGGGGCAAATCCATTGCCTCCCCATGTCATGAACCTTTCGTCCAAAATTTTCCCTTAAAACGTTTCCCCCCGGGTCTGGAATACCTGCTGGGGAAAAGGCCCTCGGGGTTTCTAAGTTCTCACTTCCGCCTTTTGGGGCCCCCTGCTTCGCCCCGGGCCGGGCTGCTTTCTGACGTCAGCTCGGCCCCCCCGTTTTACCGCTCTTTGTTGACTTTGGCAACACCCCTGGAAATTCCCCACCCTCCACAGGGCTCCAGCAAAATTGGGGCCGCAGGGGCAAGGGCCAATTACGCAGAAACAAAGGGTTAAACCCCATGGCCGAGAGCAGGGGTGGGAAACCTGGGGGTTTTTGGGCCACCGAGAGTGGGGGGCGGGTTTAACAAAGCTCTTGAAACCATCCTTGGCATTTTTTGAAGAAGCCCCCCAAAAAGGGTCAGTGGGAAAATTCCCCTTGTCAGCATGAGCTTTGGGGTGATTTTATTTGGGAACGAAGTTGGGAACACTCTAAAAACTTCGGGCCCGGGGCCACGACGGAGGGGGGAAAAGCACAAAGTTTTGGGGAAAGGGACCTTTCTCCCGTCGAATCCCAAAGGCCCGACATTTTCACAATTTTATGGGTTTTAAATTAGGCGGGTTGGTTCGGGGTCCGGGGCTAGTGCGAGGGGGCGCATCAGCTCTCAGGGTGCATCATATCGGCAAATCGGGGCTTTTGCCAACCCGGGGGCCCGGAAGGAAGCGGGGGAAAGGAGGGGGGAAGGTATTCCTGGAAAACCGGGGATTTTTCCCCGAGGGCCCCTGCCCTTGGGGAAAGGGGTTTTGGCCCGCAAAATTTGGGCGGAGGGAGGAAAAAAAGGGAAGATCGGGTTTGGCTAGTGCCCCTCAAGCCAAGGCTTGGGAAATAAAGGCTCCATTTCTCACTTTAAAGTGCTTGGATGCTCCATTTCCCCAACAGGGATCCTCGCTTTAAAGGGGGCCATAAAAAAATAAAACAACAGTTACTGGGTGGAACCCCCTCCGGGAACCCCCGGGAAAAAAAATAAAAACCCTCGGGCACTTTCCTTCCAACAAAAGGGTCGCGGGACGTGACAGAAAGTGGGATTTGGCCAAGAAAGCCGTACCCGCAGCAGCACATCCAAGTAGCAAAGCCTAAGGGGTTAAACCTCGGGACAATTTTTAAATTTTACCACCTCCCCAAAAACACATGTAAAGCGGGGCACACATCAACACAAAGAAAAAAAGTTTAAAGACCCATGGGGTGCACGACTATCTGCTTTTTAAAACACCGATTTTTTTGGGTTTTGTTTTTCCGGCCCCAATCAAATTCTGGGAAACCAAAAGGGGCATAAAATTGGGCCCGAGTTTCGCCCCGCCAAAAACCGTAGAGGGGGTTTGTCCTGCCCAGCAGCCAGCGTCATTCTAGCGGACCTTCAGCACAGCTGGGGGAGTCTTTAAACAGAAAAACCCCATCCAGCTTTCCAAGAAAAAATGGGATCGTTTGTTTTCATCAAGATAAAACAGGCAGGGGAACTCTTGATGATTTTGTTCCCAAAATTTGCCGAGGTCAAAGAAAAGTTCCCGGTCCTACTTCACATTCCTTTTCCCAAACAAAAATTTGGTCCCTTAAAAAAATTTTTTTAAAAAAATTAAACATTTTCTCTCCCAATTTTTTAAATTGGGTCAGTTCCCAAAAAGATCTTTTTTTGCTGGTTTTGGGGGTGTGGGACTGTAAAAGACACCAGGTTTAATTGCCCCAAAAAACCGTTTTTCCTTTTTTACTAAATTTATCTTTAGAAATTTTTCACTTTGGCAATGGTTTTTGAGGCAGTTGCTGTGAGATACAGCAAAAATTTTATGGTCCTTTGTAACAAAAATGTGGTTCTAAGTGGCTTTTCTCCATCACAGTTTTTAATAGGGGCCCTGAGAAGTCTTTATTTATCTTTTTTTGGGGTTTCTGTTCTGTGAGAAAACGCTATAATCACAGTCCTTTGGAACGAAATGGGGGCCTTCTAAGGGGCTTTTTCTCCATCACAATTTTTTAAAATGACTAGAAATTCATATTTAAAAATTTTTTTTTGGGTCATGTTCTGTGAAAAACCCAGCTATAATCATGGTCTTTTGGAACAAAAAATTTTGGCTTTTAAGGGGCATTTCTCCCTCCAATTTTTAATACGGGGCTGAAAATTTTCATATTTAAAAAATTTTTGGGGTCATGCTGCTTCGAAAAATGCAGCCTACTACGGGCCCTTTTCCCTTAAAATTTGTTATTTCTAAAAACTTTTGTTCTTCACAATTGTCAAAAGGGGCTAAAGGGGTCAGGGGTTTAAAATTTTTGGGGGGAATTTTGCTGTAAAATTTGAAAAGCTATACTAAAATTTCCTTTTATTAAAAATGTTTTTTTAAAACAGACTTTTTCTTCAAAATTTGCCCAAAAGTGGCTCAAGGGCATGTTTTTAAAATTTTTTGGGGGCCCTTTTTGCTGTGAAATGCAGTATCCCTACATTCCTATTGTAAAAAAGTTTTTGGGTTTCTAACAGAAAAAAAAATTTGTTCTTCACAATTGTCAAAAGTGGCTAAAAGGGGCCCATGTTTTGAATTTTTGGGGATTTGTTTTAAAATTGCAGTTTAAAACTACGGGGCCTTTTCTTAAAATGTGGTTTTAAACAGACATTTATTTTTCCACAATTGTAAAAAAGTGGTCAAGGGTGATGGTGCGTCAAAACGGGAAAAAGGTGGGGACACTGTTAATGGACACATATTGCAAATACTTGTTTTTGCAAGATCTTTAAAATGCTTGCAATTTCCCCGTAGGAGAAACCCCATTTAATACAAAAAAAGAAAAAACAAAGGGCGGGGGTGGGAAATTTTCCCCCCTATTTTAAAAATGTGGTTTTTTTAAATTAAAAACTCTAAAAAACTTTTCATTTTAACAAAAAAACTGATACAAATAAACCCTGAATTGTAAAAAGGGAGGTAAAAAGGAAAAAAAAAAAAAAATTTGGAAACAGAAAAGTAAGTTAAACCCAGGGCAGGTTAAAAAGGCAAAAGTCCAGTTCCCAAATAAAATTTGGTTTGGGTTTAAAGACTCCTTTTTCTGGCAGTTTTTTAAAACTGGGGGGGGATGCAGGTTTGGGGGGTCTAGCCCGTGGGCCCAGGAAAAGGGTTTTGGGCAAAGCCCCGTTCAAATAAAAAAGGTTTGGTTCAAAAGACTCCTTTTCCCAAACACTTTTTTAAATCTGTGGGCAGACAGGGTTTAATGGTCATGCTGTGGGACAGGGCAGAAAAAGTTTAAAGTCCAGTTGAAAATAATATGGGTGGTTAAAAGACTTCTTTTTCCGGGGGGGGCCCAAAATTTTTTAATCTGGGGGGGCATGCAGTTTTGGGGGTCATGCTGTTTGGGCCCAAAAAAGGGATAGTCAATTTTTCCAGTTCAAAATAAAAATGGTGGTTCAAAGTTTTCCTTTTTCCGGGCCCTTTTTTAAATCTTTGGGTTTAAAAAGGTTTGGGCCCCATGCGTGGCCCGGAAAGATATAAGTCAATGTCCAGTTCCCCAAATAAAAATTTTGGGGGTTTAAATACTCCTTTTTTTTGGCATTTTTTAATCTGTGGGTCAGAAAGGTTTTAAAGGTCATATGGGGTTTTCCCGGACAGGAAAAATTTCCCCAAAGCCCAGCCAATTTAAAAAGGGGGTTGAAAGACTCCCTTTTCAGGCACTTTTTAATCTGTGGGGCAACAGGGTTTTTTAAAGTCATAAATCCCGGGCCAGGACAGGCATAGTCAATGTCCATTTTTAATTTAAAATGGTGGTTAAAGCTCCTTTTTTTGGCACTTTTTGGGTTTGGGGGTTTTGTTTGGTTTAAAGGGGCATGCTGCTTCCGGAAAAGGGATAGTCAAGTCCCGGTTTCAAGTAAAATGATGGTTCAAATAATACTTCCCTTTTGGCCCCTTTTTAATTTGTCGGTCATGCAGGTTTTTAAGGGGCAAACCCCTGGTACAAGACAGGGGGTAGTGAAAGGTCAGTGATTTTTTTTCCCGTGGCTTTTATTTAAACCCAAGTGTTTTTGCCTAAATTTTAAGACTATCCATTTTTAATGTTGGGGATGTTAAAATTTCCCCCTTCTAAAGCCCTGAAAAAAACAAACCCGACTTTCAAGCTGCCCCTTTTATTTACAGCCCTTTTAGCTTGCAAGTCTGGGGTTTTTTTTTAATTTTTTTTTTCTGTTTAAAAGGAGGGCCCGGGTTTACCCCGTGAGAGGCCCTTTAATTGGCTCTATTGAGAGGTAACCAAAAGTGTAGGGCTGCCCCAAAAATTTAGATCACCTTGAAAAAGTCCTGGGGAGCTTTAAAAAATTTTTTTGATCAAAATATGGAAAAAGAGAGTCCCCAAAAATTTTTTTCATTAAAGAAAAGATAGAAAAAATGCTTCTTTTAGGGGTTTTCCACATGTTTTTTTGGGGGACCTTTTTGCAGAGGGGCCCCCGGCGGCGGCTGTGTGTGGGAAAATGTAAAATTACATGTTGGCCCCCAGCCCTGCCAGTGGGATCCAGGGGTTTTCAACGTTTTTTCCCGAAATTTTTTGGGGTGCAGAAAATACGTTTTACTTTTGGGGTTTCATTTTATTTTAACCTATAAAGGGGGGAAGGGGTGCCCCATTTTGGGTTCTGCACCCGCCCACTCTCACGGCGTCATAAAAGTGCAGTTGGCCCAAATTTTGGTTTTTTTGTTTTTTTTTATTTTTTTCTCTCGTATAATGGGGGGCGGTTGACCAGTGGAGGCCGTGAAATTGGGTCTTTTAAAAGGAAGGAAAGGTAAGGGCTGCCCCATTTTGGGATCAAAGTTGGGAAAATCCCCTGGGCAGCTTTTAAAAATTTTTGATCAAAAAAATGTGAAGAGAGTCTCAAAATTTTTTCCATGTTTTGATAAAATAGATAAATGCTTCTTTAAAAAGGAAATTTTTTTTTACGTAGTGTATTTGCCCTTTTTGGGGTAAAGTATTTTGGGCCCCCCTTTAAAATTTTTTAACCTTTTGGGCAATTTCAGGCTTAAAGATTTAAAAATATAAAAATTTTAATTTTTTTGTGAAGAATCCCAAAAAAACAGGTGGGACCAAAAATTGTGAAGTTTGGAAAAAAAATTTAAATTTGGGTTTTTTAAAAAATTTTTTTAAAAAATAAAAGCGAAAAAAAGGGGGATGCATTATTATTCGGACCCTTTAAATTTTAGTGAGAAAAACCCCTCCCGAAATTTATTGAGGATCTCTGAATGAAACCAAAAGTTGTCCAAATGCCCGAAAGATGAAAAATATAAAACCCCTTGTTTTAAAAGTCTCCGTCTAAATGCACCGCTCTGTTTAAATTCCCCCGGGGTTCGTTTAAAGGACGCAGAGACATCATGGAAGAAAAAGGAACAAAATCAGGCAGGGGCCGTGATAATGTTGTGGAGAAGTTTTAAAAACTGCATTTTGGTTTCAAAAAAATTTCCCCCAAAATTTAAAAAAATCCCCCCAAAGGGGGCACTGTGCAAACGATCAAAATTGAAATGGGGAAAGGGGTATCAACCAAATGCAAAATCTACCCAAGAAACCCCGGCCCGGGCCCCTAAAACCCTTTTTTTATTCAAACCAAAAGGGGGAAGACTGATTTAAGATGCAGCCAAAAAAAGGCCCAAATTTTCATTTTATGGAAATGCAAATTTTCACTGTGGGGGGGAGATCCCGTCCATAGGGCAACAATCAGTCATAAATGCACCCAAAACCCGGGCCCTTATGGAAAAAGTGGCAAGAAGAAAACCATTTCTGAAAGTATCCATAAAAATTTCATTTTAACGTTTGGGCCCCGGTGGTTGGGGAGCAACATGGTTTTGGGGCCCGCTTTTTTCGCAGGGACAGGGAAAAATGAAATTTTAAAAATTGGGTGGGAAAAATGGAATTTTAGCCAAAAACAGGGTCATTCTGGAAGAAAAAACCTTTTTGGAGTCTGGGAACCCACCCCGGATGGGAAAGGAGGAAATTTTTCTTCCCCAAAAAATCCCCAAAAATTCCAAAACATAAAACAAAATCTACAATGGAAAGGTTCCCCAATAAACATGTCCAAATGTTAGAATGGCCAAGTCAAAGTCCAGACCTGAATCCAATCGAGAATCTGTGGAAAGAGCTGAAAATTGCTCTTCACAAATGCTCTGCATTCAACCTCACTGAGTGCAAGCTGTTTTCCATGGAAGAATGGGCAAGAATTTCAGTCTCTCGATGTGTAAAACTGATTGAGACATACCCCAAGCGACTTGCAGCTGTAATTGCAGCAAAAGGTGGTGCTACAAAGTATTAACTTAAGGGGGCCGAATAATTTTGCATGCCCCACTTTTCAGTTTATTTTTTACAAAAGTTTAAAATATCCAATAAATTTCGTGCCACTTCACAATTGTCTCCCACTTGTTGTTGATTCTTCACAAAAATAAAAAAATATATCTTTATGTTTGAAGCCTGAAATGTGGTAAAAGGTTGAAAAGTTCAAAGGGGCCGAATACTTTCGCAAGACACTGTAGGCCCCTTCAGTATGCTTACAGACTCATTTAGTAAGTCAGAGGGATAAAGTCCCAAATTAGGTAGCCCGAAAGTGGGTATATTGGCCCTCTCAGTAGATAGATAAGTATTAAGGTCCCAAAGGTAGGGAGGTCTACAGTCCTCCATTAGATATCTATACAGACTCTCCCAGTAGGTCGGTTTATAGGGTCCCCCATAGTAGGTAGGTATATAAAGCCCCCCAGTAGGTAGGTAAAAAGGGCCCCCATTGGGAAGGTAGTTATATAGGCCCCCAGTAGTTATGCAGGTAACAGGGCTTTCCCCTAGCAGTTAAGTAGGTAGACAGATCCTTCCCCAGTAGTTAGGCAGGTATAAATGGCCTCCCCCGCAGTAGTTCGGCAGGTAGACAGGGCCGGCATCCATTAATTAGATAGATAAACAGAGCCCACCCCCCAGTAATTAGGTAGCTAGACAGGGCCGCCCTCCATTAATTAGGTAGATAGACAGGGCCTCCGGCAAGTTATTAGGTAGACAGGGCCTCCCCTTGTCAAGATGATTAAATCAGGTGTGGAATCTATCTTTGTTCCACTCCTTTTCCAATTAAATGCCTCCTCCGAATTATATTATTATTATTGCGACGGCAGCCGAGCTCGAAAACATGACCGACACATAAATCTGAAGTTAATCAC
>JAODAL010032448.1:0-46921 GCA_025379985.1 Phyllomedusa bahiana
GGCCAGTCACACCCCTTTACACCCCCAGGGCGAGAGGTGCCGGGGCAGAGAGTATCATCTGCAGAGTATGACCTTGAGGAGAGGGTGTACTCTTATAATCCCAGACATATATGCTCCAAGCATCTCGGCCAAAAGCACCAGGGCAAAGGCGGGCGGGCGGCTCTGCAGTATCGTGCCATCTGCTCAGCCGGCATGCCCCTGCATATCTCTCCACCACCGAGCCCGAGCCCTCCACCGTCCCTGCACCAGAACGAGCCATCTGCTGTGTCTGCGGCTGCACGGACCCCGAGTTCTGCCGGAGCCGCTCTATTTAGCCCTCACTGCTGCTGAGAACCATCACTATCCTCCGTATCTAACCTTCACACAACCAACAAATCTGATCCAATGAAAAAGCTGCAAGAATCTTCAAAAATACAGTGGCTACGGAAAGTATTCAGACCCCTTTAAATTCTTCACTTTCTTTCATTTCAGCCATTTGGTAAGTTCATTTTTTGCTCATTAATGCACACTCTGACCCCCCCCCCCCCATCTTGAAATGAAAAAAACAAAAATGTAGATATTTTTGCAAATTTATTAAACAAGAAAAACTGAAATATCACATGGTCATAGGTATTCAGCCCCTTCGCTGTGACATATTAACTCACATGCTGTCCATTTCCTACTGATCCTCCTTGAGATGGTTCTACTCCTTCATAGGAGTCCAGCTT
Organism: Phyllomedusa bahiana; assembly: GCA_025379985.1. Taxonomy (NCBI): domain Eukaryota; kingdom Metazoa; phylum Chordata; class Amphibia; order Anura; family Hylidae; genus Phyllomedusa; species Phyllomedusa bahiana. Next base: position 708 of record JAODAL010032448.1, read on the forward strand.
TGTTTAATTAAACTGATTGGACTTGATTAGGAAAGGCCCACAGCTGTCTATATAAGACCTCACAGCTCACAGTGCATGTCAGAGCACATGCAAATCATGAGGTCTAAGGAACTGCCCAAAGAGCTCAGAGATAGAATTGTGGCAAGGCACAGATCTGGCCAAGGTTACAAAAGAATTTCTGCAGCACTCAAGGTTCCTCAGAGCACAGTGGCCTCCATAATCCTTCAATGGAAGAAGTTTGCGACGACCACAACTCTTCCTCGACCTGGCCGTCCAGCGAAACTAAGCAATCGTGGGAGAAGAGCCTTGGTGAGGGAGGTAAAGAAGAAGCCCAAGATCACTGTGGCTGAGCTGCAGAGATGCAGGAGGGAGATGGGAGAAAGCTCCACAAAGTCAAATAACACTGCAGCCTCCAGCAGTCGGGGCTTTATGGCAGAGTGCGGCCGATGGAAGCCTCTCCTCAGTGCAAGACATAGGAAAGCCACAGACGGAAGCCTCTCCTCAGTGCAAGACATATGAAAGCCGCAGACGGAAGCCTCTCCTCAGTGCAAGACATAGGAAATCCGCAGACGGAAGCCTCTCCTCAGTGCAAGACATAGGAAAGCCGCAGACTGGAGCCTATCCTCAGTGCAAGACTAGGAAAGCCGCAGACGGAAGCCTCTCCTCAGTGCAAGACTTAGGAAAGCCGCAGACGGAAGACTCTCCTCAGTGTAAGACATATGAAAGCCGCAGAAGGAAGCCTCTCCTCAGTGCAAGACTTAGGAAAGCCGCAGACGGAAGCCTCTCCTCACTGCAAGACATAGGAAAGCCACAGACGGAGGCCTCTCCTCAGTGCAACACATATGAAAGCCGCAGACGGAAGACTCTCCTCAGTGTAAGACATATGAAAGCCGCAGAAGGAAGCCTCTCCTCAGTGCAAGACATAGGAAAGCCGCAGACAGAAGCCTCTCCTCAGTGCAAGACGTATGAAAGCTGCAGACGGAAGACTCTCCTCAGTGCAAGACATAGGAAAGCCGCAGTAGTAAGCCTCTCCTCAGTGTAAGACATAGGAAAGCCACAGACGGAAGCCTCTCCTCAGTGCAAGACATAGGAAAGCCGCAGACGGAAGACTCTCCTCAGTGCAAGACATAGGAAAGCCGCAGACGGAAGCCTCTCCTCAGTGCAAGACATAGGAAACCCGCAGACAGAAGCCTCTCCTCAGTGCAAGACAGAGGAAAGCCGCAGACGGAAGCCTCTCCTCAGCGCAAGACATAGGAAAGCCGCAGACGGAAGCCTCTCCTCAGTGCGACATATGAAAGCCGCAGAAGGAAGCCTCTCCTCAGTGCAATACATAGGAAATCCGCAGACAGAAGCCTCTTCTCAGTGCAAGACATAGGAAACCCGCAGACAGAAGCCTCTCCTCAGTGCGACATATGAAAGCCTCCGCAGTAAGGAAGCCTTCTCCTCAGTGCAAGACTAGGAAAGCCGCAGACGGAAGCCTCTCCTCAGTGCAAGACATAGGAAACCCGCAGACAGAAGCCTCTCCTCAGTGCGACATATGAAAGCCGCAGAAGGAAGCCTCTCCTCAGTGCAATACATAGGAAAGCCGCAGACGGAAGCCTCTCCTCAGTGCAAGACATAGGAAACCCGCAGACAGAAGCCTCTCCTCAGTGCAAGACATATGAAAGCTGCAGGCAGAAGCCTCTCCTCAGTGCAAGACATAGGAAACCCGCAGACAGAAGCCTCTCCTCAGTGCGACATATGAAAGCCGCAGAAGGAAGCCTCTCCTCAGTGCAAGACATAGGAAAGCCGCAGACGGAAGCCTCTCCTCAGTGCAAGACATAGAAAAGCCGCAGACGGAAGCCTCTCCTCAGTGCAAGACATATGAAAGCTGCAGATGGCAGCCTCTCCTCAGTGTAAGACATAGGAAAGCCACAGACGGAAGCCTCTCCTCAGTGCAAGACATAGGAAAGCCGCAGACGGACGACTCTCCTCAGTGCTAGACATATGAAAGCCGCAGACGGAAGCCTCTCCTCAGTGCAAGACATAGGAAAGCCGCAGACTGAAGCCTCTCCTCAGTGCAAGACATAGGAAAGCCGCAGACGGAAGCCTCTCCTCAGCGCAAGACTTATGAAAGCCGCAGACGGAAGCCTCTCCTCAGTGCGACATATGAAAGCCGCAGAAGGAAGCCTCTCCTCAGTGCAATACATAGGAAAGCCGCAGACGGAAGCCTCTCCTCAGTGCAAGACATAGGAAACCCGCAGACAGAAGCCTCTCCTCAGTGCGACATATGAAAGCCGCAGAAGGAAGCCTCTCCTCAGTGCAAGACATAGAAAGCGCAGACGTAAGCCTCTTCACTCAGTGCAAGACATAGGAAACCCGCAGAAGAAGCCTCTCTTCAGTGCGACATATGAAAGCGCAGAAGGAGACCTCTCCTCAGTGCAATACAAAATAGGAAAGCGCATACGAAGCCCTCTCCTCAGTGCAAGGACTAGGAAAAACCCGCAGACAGAAGCCTCTCCTCAGTGCAAGACATATGAAAGCTGCAGGCAGAAGCCTCTCCTCAGTGCAAGACATAGGAAACCCGCAGACAGAAGCCTCTCCTCAGTGCGACATATGAAAGCCGCAGAAGGAAGCCTCTCCCAGTGCAAGACATAGGAAAGCCGCAGACGGAGCCTCTCCTCAGTGCAAGACATAGGGGAAAGCCGGACGGAAGCCTCTCCTCAGTGCAAGACATAGGAAAAACCCCCAGACAGAAGCCCCTTCCTCAGTGCGACATATGAAAGCCGCAGAAGGAAGCCTCTCCTCAGTGCAAAGACATATGAAAGCCGCAGACGGAAGCCTCTTTCCCCAGTGCAAGACATAAGGGAAACCCCCCAGACAGAAGCCTTCCTCAGTGCGACATTGAAAGCCGAAGAGAAGACCTCTCCTCAGTGCAAGACGTATGAAAGCTGCAGAAGGAAGCCTCTCCTCAGTGCAAGACAAACGAAAGCCGCAGAACGAAGCCTCTCCTCAGTGCAAGACATACGAAACCCGCAGCATGTATCCTCTCCTCAGTGCAAGACATATGAAAGCCGCAGACGGAAGCCTCTCCTCAGTGCAAGACGTATGAAAGCTGCAGAAGGAAGCCTCTCCTCAGTGCAAGACGTATGAAAGCCGCAGAAGGAAGCCTCTCCTCAGTGCAAGACGTATGAAAACTGCAGAAGGAAGCCTCTCCTCAGTGCAAAGACAATGAAAGCCGCAGAGGAAGCCTCTCCTCAGTGCAAGACATCTGAAAGCCGCAGAAGGAAGCCTCTCCTCAGTGCAAGACATAGGAAAGCGCAGACGAAGCCTCTCCTCAGTGCAAGACATAGGTAAGGCCAGACGGAAGCCTCTCCTCAGTGCAAGACATAGGAAAGCCGCAGACGGAAGCCCCCTCCTCAGTGAAGACAAAGGAAAGCCGCAGACGGAAGCCTCTCCTCAGGCAAGACTAGGAAAGCCGCAGACGGAAGCTTCTCCTCAGTGCAAGGGCATAGGGAAAACCGCAGACGGAAGCCTCTCCCTCAGTGCAAGACATAGGAAAGCCGCAGGGCGGAAGCCTCTCCTCAGTGCAAGACGTATGAAAGCCGCAGAGGAAGCCTCCTCGTGCAAGACGTATGAAAGCCGCGACGGAAGCCTCTCCTCAGTGCAAGACATAAAGGGAAAACTGCAGAAGGAAGCCTCTCCTCAGTGCAAGACTATGAAAGCGCAGACGGAGGAGAAGCCTTCTCTCAGTGCAGACATATGAAAGCCGACAGGAGGGAAAGCCTCTCCTCAGTGCAGACATAGAAAGCGAGACAGAAGCCTCTCCTCAGTGCAAGACACATGAAAGCCACAGACGGAAGCCTCTCCTCAGTGCAAGACATATAAAAGCCGCAGACAGTACACAGAACACATGAAGGATCCCAGACTATGAGAAATAAGATTCTCTGGTCTGATGAGATGAAGGTTGGACTTTTTGGTGTTAATTGTAAGCGGTGGAGAAAACCAGGCCCTGCTCATCACCTGCCCAATACAATCCCAACAGTGACACATGGTGGGGGCAGCATCATGCTATGGGGGCAGGGACAGGACGACTGGTTGCAATTGAAGGAAAGATGAATGCGGCCAAGTACAGAGATATCCTGGATGAAAACCTCTTCCAGACGCTCTGGACCTCAGACTGGGCCGAAGGTTCTTCTTCCAACAAGACAATGACCCTAAGCACACAGCTAAAATAACAAAGCAGCGGCTTCAGAACAACTCTGTGACCATTCCTGACTGGCCCAGCCAGAGCCCTGACCTAAACCCAATGGAGCATCTCTGGAGAGACTTGAAAATGGCCGTCCACCAACGTTCACCATCCAACCTGAGGAGTGGAGAGGATCTGCAAGGAAGAATGGCAGAGGATCCCCAAATCCAGGGGTGAGAAACTTGTTGCATCATTCCCAAGAAGACTCATGGCTGTACTAGCTCAAAAGGGGCTTCTACTCAATACTGAGCAAAGGGGCTGAATACTTATGACCATGGGAGATTTCAGTTTTTCTTGTTTAATAAATTTGCAAAAATATCTACATTTCTGGGTTTTTTCTTTCAAGATGGGGGGGAGGAGGCAGAGTGTACATTAATGAGCAAAAAAATGACCTTTTTTGATCTTACCAAATGGCTGCAATGAAAGAGAATAAAAAATATAAAGGGGTTTGAAGACTTTCCGTACCCACTGTACATGGGAGATATACATTAGAAGTATAATGTATACCGCTAATAGATACCTTCAGTGCAAAGCAAATGTTTCCTATAGGCCCCCATCCTGAAGGTTAATGGGACCTTACGGATATGTTTTCCATAAATAGAGAGTTGCCAACTCTTCTTGTTGACAAAGGGGAGGAGTTCATGCAATGCCACTTGAAAGTGGACAAACTTTTTTCATTTTTTTTTTATTTCTTTTTGACAGTCCTATACAATTAAAACATAAAAAAGTCATCTTTAACTGTAATAATAAAGAAATTAAAATTATTGAATGGCCGGCAGACTGATTTCACTTGCATGTAAGTCTCATTACAAATAGTAGGTAATGACATCATTGTTCTGGACCGAGGTAGATAAGATCAGACTAAGGGCAGTGATGAGCATTAGAAAAAAGCAAAAAAAAAAAATACACCAGATCACCAAATGTGGTAAAGGTCCGTTGATGGTTACTGTGCACAAGACCGCGTTCCAAGGCACGCACAAAGGCAAATGGAGTAGTGCTACGACTAGGGGCAGTTACCTGCCCGAAACATGTCGGTCATTATCCTTTGACAGCATGCCTGGCTGCACTTTGCATTGGATTTTACGGTTTGTACCCGCTTTTTTCGTATGCATACATTTTTTGCATTTATCTGGCTCCTGGTGCTGACTATCCACCCCTACTCCAGTGATGAGCATTGCATGCAAGGTTAATGGTCTAATCTTTTTGTGCACTGGAAGGTTTCCAGCTGTCTTCACACTTATCAGGTCCTGCTGATAACACTTAGGGCTTCTCCCCACAGCACAGGTTTTCAGCCGGATTTACAGAGGGTTTTCAGATTTGAAAGCCATCTGTAAACCGACTGTCAACCTGTTACATTGTCTTAAAGGGGTTTTATCATTTCATTAAATGGTCTTCAGAATAAGGGGACAGTGAAAACAAGCAACTTTGCAATTAGATGTCATTAGCAAAGCTGTCTTGTATTCACAGTATTCCTTATCTTGTGTTTTTGTTTACACTGATATCCAGTGCTGGTCGGATCCCTCCGGATCCCTCCTCCTTGCATTTCACTAGCTGAGAGCTCATTTACATTCTGTACAGCCCCCGGTCGAATTCACGGAGCTGTGTCTCTCACTCAGAGTAAGGGACCGTCACATTTTCACTTTATACAGGCAGAAGAAACAGAATTACACTGAAGGGCTTACACAATCAGGAAATAGCACAATTTGTGTTGATCCCTGCCTGACTCAGAGTTAGGGGCCGTAGCATTTTCTCTCTCCACACCCAGCAGAAACAGACTGCAACAGATTCTACAATGAGAAAACATAACAGTTTTGTCCCGGTGCCTAACTCTCCTGCATAGAAGCGAGATCTGTGCCGTTCATAGAGCATCTCCAGCTGTGAGAGGAGAAGAGTTCAGTTGCTCAGTCTAGATTGAATGCAGCCTGTGGTATGTATACAGCTCTTACAAAATAAGACTGCATAGGGAAAGACACAGTGACATGTGGACTCAGAGAGAGGGGGGGGGGGGAGTTTCGGGAGCCAGCATGAACAGTGAAGGGGGGATGATGTCGCCCCTGCATTTCCAGTGTTGAGAAGCTGAGAGCAGTGTGAAACAGCCGAACTAAGGAAGCGATACATCCCCTTTAAATAGAAAATCCGTGCAGCAGTTCACAATGCATGGACTTTGTGCCGGACGGGTTTTGACGCTGCCAGTGCAACAAAGAACTTAGAACATGTTCATTCTTTCGCCCGGTTTTCGGGCAGAACATAAACATGTGGGTGCGAAGGGGGACGGCTTGAATCCGCTAACCGCAGGCCCCCTTGGTGTGCCAAAAACAGATCAAATACCGGTCAGAAAATCCGACCGGTATTTTGTCTTTTCATGGGAACGCAGCCCTAACACCTCTCAGGCCATAGTTGTCCTGGAAGAGGAACCAAATCTAAATGACATCTCTCCCGTAGTTATATTTTGCAATGTGCGCCTTATTATATTGTCTTTGGCTTCTTCTAGTTCTTCATCAGCTATCTGATGACAGGAAGCTCCGTAATTCTATGTCTCCACACATAGAAAATAGCTCTGTGTCCAGTCCAGGAGATCAGGCGAACAGGGGGGAGGGCTTTATTTTAGGGCAGGCTTTGAAGCCTTATCCCCACTGGCTCTGCCTCTTAAGGATTTTAACTCTTGAGACTGAAGGTCGGAGGGTGGAATATAGACAAAGCACAGCAAAGGGGATTGTAGTTTTGCTGGGCAAAGGGAAACCGGTTTCACATAGGAAATGCTGCTGCTCGGTTATAGAGAAGAGAGGTTGCAAACAGCACATGAAACTTTAGAGAGGCATTTAAAGGGGTTTTACCACAAAGTAAAATTGACGCACGAAGCTTGAAAATTAAGTAATAAACGTTTTCACCATTCATCATTGTTAAAAATTCTGCACCATTTTAGTTTTAGTTGCTCCCTTAGTGACCCATAGTCTACAGCTCGTCTCTAGGGAATACGACCAGTGATGAGAGCTTCTGGTCGCACATGCTCAGACATCATCTCTCCTTTCTGGCAGCTACGGTCAGTCTATTCCCTGCTTAGTAATCACACACACTTACTATTGAGCGAGTGTTTAACCCCAGGTGCTGTCATTCTACTCCTGTCCTCTGTACTCCTTAGTAATCACACACTCACTGCTGAGCGAGTGTTCATCACCAGGTGCTGTCATTCTAATCCCGTCCTCTGTACTCTTAGTGATCACACATACTCACTGCTGAGCGAGTGTTCAACCCCAGGTGCTGTCATTCTACTCCCGTCCTCTGTACTCCTTAGTAATCACACACCATGCTGGGCGATGTTCAACCCCAGTGTGTCATACACTCCCTCCGTCTATGTACTACGTAGTAAACACAACACCACTGCTGACACGTTTCAACCCCAGTGGCTGTCATTCACTCCATCTCTGTATCCTAGTAATCACACTATCACTGCTAAGCGAGTAGTTCAACCCCAGGTGCTGTCATTCTACTCCCGTCCTCTGTACCCCTTATAATCCACACTCACTGGGGAGTGTTCAACCCCAGGTGCTGTCATTCTACTCCCCTCTGTCTACTTAGTAATCACCACACTCACTGCTGAGCAAGTGTTCCAACCCCAGGTTCTGTCTTCTACCCCATTTTCTGTATGTTTAGTAATTAGGAAAACATACAAATAAATAAAAAAAAACCCTCAACAGTTATTGCATGAAAAAAAAAAAACACACTTTTTCCTTGGGGAATTTTGAACCCTAGGAATACTATGCTGAGAGGCAGAAGTGCTAACCAAATGTAACCGGCTACATTAAAGCTACTCACAGCTCTTTACATACACAGACCTTTGTTTGGTTAGAGTGAGCACACTATGGGGGAAGACATGGCGATGTCAAGCCTGCTGGGTCACATAATATGCAGTTCAAACAAATCATATATGCCCCCTTTTGAACACACTGAAAGCTGAAGCAGGGCAAACCAGACATGAAATGCCTTCATGGTTAAAGGGGTTGTATCATTACATTAAATGGTCTTCAGAATAAGGGGACAGTGAAAACAAGCAATCTTGCAATTGGATGTCATTAGCAAAGCTGTCTTGTTTTCACAGTCTTCCTTATCTTCGTTTTGTGTAAATACTGTTCCCCAGTGCCGGTCGGATCCCACCTCCTTTCATGTCGTTGGCTGACGGCTCTACTAATTTACATTCTGTCTGGGCCCCGGTCGTATTCACGGGAGCATGCATTCCTGCCTCTCTCACTCAGAATAAGGGTCCGGCAGCATTTCACTCTGCACAGCCAGCAGCTGCATAGTAACACTGCAGCTGCTTCTACAATCAGAAAACAGCAGAATTGTGCCTCAGTGCTTAAGATCTGTGCTGGATTCAACTGTAACAAACCTCCAGCTGTGAGAGGAGAAGAGATCAGTGCTCTGAGTTCATAGAAGACTGTCTAGATCAGTGTTTCTCAACTCCAGCCCTCAAGACCCACCAACAGGTCATGTTTTCAGGATCTCCCACAGAATGCACTGACAATAATTATATCACCTGTGGAGAATGCACTCACAATAATTATATCACCTGTGCAATACTGAGGAAATCCTGAAAACCTGACCTGTTGGTGGGTCCTGAGGACTGGAGTTGAGAAACACTGGTCTAGACTGAATGCAGGGCTGTGCTATGTAAACAAACAACTCTTACAAAATAAGACTGCATAGGGAGAGGAATGACAGTGACATGTGGACTCAGAGTGGGGGAGCACACTGACTCGGGAGCGAGCATGAACAGTGAAGGGGGGATGATGTTATCCACCTTCAGTTAAGAAACACCCAGCTGGGAGGTGAAGAAACGCCCCTGGATTTGAGAAGCTGAGAGTACAATGAAACACATGAACTGATGAAGCGATACATCCCCTTTAAAACACAATTTTTTTTAAAAAAATTTTATTTAATAAAAAAATAAGACCAAAAATACTCCAAGAATCAGAATTTTAAATGACTTTATTTACAATAAACAGAATAATTAAACATTGAACAAGCCAATAATATAACAGCACAAAGCAGTATTACTCGACCACCATAACCGCATCACCGCCTGCAAGCTCTGCACAGCGCAGGCGCCTGCGAAACAAAGCAGAGCTCCCCTGGCAGAGAAAAAGGGTTCCAAACTATTTAGCAACTGTTTTAGCAACATGTCACAGGTATCTGGAATCACAAGGGTTCATGGGGCACTTTACATTCTTTGTTTTTAATGCATTGTTAATTTTTTTTTTTTTATCTTTTTTTTTCTAAAAATTTAGCTATTTCCAGAGCAAACTTTTTTTTTTTTCAAGAAAGAAAAAAAAAAAATAGGCACTGGAAATATCTTTATGAATTTATCATCCATTTTCCACCTTACATTCTTTCCTTTACTCCTAAAAAATCTAAGTAGAGAAAATAGAAGCAACAAATTAAAATTGTTTCGCTATGCAGCTTTCCTTAGGAAATTAAAAAGCAAGATCAGTAATTTTTTTGGGTTTTCTATTATTTTTTTTTTTACAATAAATTATTTCATCCATTACAATAGCCAGCATTTATTTCAAACAAAATATAAAACATTTTTTTTTATTTTTTTTTTTTAAAGGGAACAAATTTTTATTGAGCTGAAAAAATTTTTTTAAATTATTATTTCTATTAAGGGGGAAAATCTGAAAAAGTCCCGGTGTTTTTGTTTTTTTTCTTAAGAAACAATTGTCATATAAAATATTTTAAACTTATCATCATACCTTTTTACATTTACCAAAAGCAGCTGGCTAAAGAATCTTGATTTAAAATGTAAGAATAAATTTTTGTAGCAATTTACCGAAATGTTAAAAGGTATGGGCCTTAAATCTTTTTTTTTTCTTTTAGTTATTTTTTTTACAATTTTTTTTATTCTTTTCTATTACTTACTAGTAGGACTTGGAAATAAGACTGTTCCTGGAGCTAAAATTAAAAACATGTTGACATGCTGGTTAGTATAGTTACAAGGTTCAGAAGTCAGAATTTCAATAAAGTGAAACGCGCCCACCATAGAAAAAAAAAAAATTGTATTTGGAGCTGTATATACAGCTAATTTTCTGCAGCAGCAAACATAACAAGGCCAATTACTGAAGCAATGATTCAGGGGCACTGCCTTTTCTATGAGAGAAGCAGAGTACATGCGGATATGTACACATACACTTGAATGTTTTTGCAAATTTCTGAAAAGCTTGCTGCCATGTTGCAGGATGAGTGGTTTAGTCCCCAAATGTGGTCTCATAAATAGAATTTAGAAATGGACAGACCAATTACAGTCCATAACTAGGAGCGAAACAAGATATTCTTCATAATTTTGTTTACTACTTTTTTTGCATTCGACATTTTTCTATAGAATTTTAAAATTAAGATTTTTGGATGAAAATTTCACAAATTAGAAAAAATACAGACTGGATTTTGGGCTTGCTTATTTAGTGCAAAATCGTGTGAATTTTGGAAACTAAAGTAGGGAAGGTTCAGATAGGACAAATTCTTTGGGAATTTTACTAGCAAAATTGGCAGCAAAATAAAGTACAAGGCAAGTAGTTGAGATTTGACATTTTTCTATAGAATTTTAAATTGCATATTTTTAGATGAAAATTTCAAAAATTAGAAAAAATACAGAGAGGATTTTGGGCTTGCTTATTTAGTGCAAATGCGTATGAATTTTGGAAACTAGGGCAAGTTGACAGTACAAATTCTTTGGGAAAAATTGGCAGCAAATTACAGTACCAGGCAAGTAGTTGAGATTTGACATTTTTCTATAGAATTTTAAAATTAATATTTTTAGATGAAAATTTCTAAATTAGAAAGAATACAGACAGGATTTTGGGCTTGCTTATTAGTGCAAATGCGTATGAATTTTGGAAACTAAAAATAGGGCAAGTTCACGTAGGACAAATTCTTTGGGAATTTTACTAGCAAAATTGGCAGCAAATTACAGTACCAGGCAAGTAGTTGAGATTTTATACATCTCAGCCAAATGTTGCAAATTTTTTAAATAGACTTGTGTTATATTGGAAAATTCGACCTGAATCTAAGTAATTAAATTCGGATTAGCTGGAATTAAATTTTGGCAAAAATTGCCAGAAGAAAGTGATCCTAACCCCAAGTTGGAATTTGGAATTTCCATGGGTCAACTTTTTGTTCTACAGTGCTCCATCTCCATTCCTGATGCTGTGACGGATATTTTTAAGGTGCTTAAGATTTTTTTTTTATTCTTTGTTATTTTTTATGACTGGACACAACTTTCATAGGCTATATTAAACAAAAATTAAGATTATATGTCAACATAATACGGAAATGCACATTTTCTGTAGAATTTCTGCAGCCAAATTTACACCAAAATTGTACAGATTTTGGTGTAGGTTGGTTGTGAATTTGCTATTGTGGATTTTGATACCATGAGTATTATGCACTTAAAGATTTGTTCACACTGGGCAGATCTGACCCATATTTTGGTGCGGATTTACCACAGATTTCGATGCAGAGACATTGACTTCAATGGGATAAAGCAAAACCTAAAGGATAAGTAGAATGTAGCGGATTTTGCTTTCACTTAGTAAACTCCAGGTGGAAAAATTTGCAGTGAAATCTGGAATAAATCCACAACAAAATCCGCAGCAGATCCGCCCCATGTGAACTGACCCAAAATCTCCTGTGTCTGCAGCAATATTTATTTCAGATTTTGACCTCCCTATAGCACTCAATGGGGAAAATCTACAATAAATCTGTTTTCACAGCAGATACTGACAAGCTGCAAATTTAAAGGGGTTTAAATATCTCCCTTCATGGTGCTAAAAACCCCCCGAAAAACGTTACCTGTACTCACCTCTCCCGCCACCGCTTTTGCAGTCCCCCAACATGCCCCATCGATGTCCTGTTCATGGCACCAATCACTGGACTCGGTTGTCACATGCTGGACATGCAGGCACACGATTGGTTTATGGTCACGTGACCCATGAACAGGACATGGTCATAGGCAGCGCTGGAATGACGATGTTGGGAGACGCGAGTACCGGGTAAATTTAAATTTTAGCGCAGTGAGGGGCATTAGCAGAATGTTTTAAAAGTTTTGGAAAATCACTATAAAATCCATATTAAATTAAAATTTTAGCACAGTGAGGAACATATATTAATTTTTACAAACATTTTGGAAAATCCCTGCAAAAATCCACACTAAATTAAAATTTTAGGACAGTGAGGGGCATTAGGAAAAGGTTTTAAAAGTTTTGGAAAATCCCAATGAAATCAACACTGCCGGTTAATTTCCTCACGGATTCTGTACATATTTTTTTCCCCAGAATTTGGATGAGATTTTTTAAAATTTCACCCGCTTTGCTCCCACTGTAAAAGCTGTACATTTTCCGATCAGAAAATATGCAGCATGGGGAAATACCATAATTTTTTTTTTGCAAAAATTTACACCATCATCGTCCTGGTGAAACATATTTTGACAGTAATTTTGATTGTGGTTGAACAAAAGATGTAGGAATACCAGGCCTCATTTATCAACACTATCTAACGGTAAGACTGTCTTTGCTGCCGATAGCAACCAATCAGAGCCGATAGCAACCGACCAGAGCTCATAGCAACCAATCAGAACCCATAGCAACCAGAGTTCATAGCAATCAATCAGAGACCATAGCAACCAATCAGAGCTCACAGCGACCAATCAGAGCTCATAGCAACCAATCAGAGCTCAGCTTTCACTTATGCAGAGCAGTGTAACCCCTTCCTGCCAGAGTTTTTTTTTCTCTCCTCGTCTTCCAGGAGCCATCTTTTTTTTTTTTTTTAAATTTTTCATTTATGTAGAGGTAGAAGGGCAAGACCAGGTATATTCTGTAGGTCACTACAACTCCATTGAGACCCAATTTTCAGAGTTTTCCTTCTGTTTTAGTACTTTAATGTTCTTTATGCTTGCTTCACTTGGGCCATTTTCGCCATTTTCTCCGACCAATAACTTTTTAGTTCCCCTCCCGCCCCTCCGTCTATGGGGCTGAAGTGTAGTTTTTTTATCAGCATCATTTTATGATACAGGCGACTTTTTGATCACCACTTTTTATTCCAATTTTAAGGCGACACAAAATGAGAAAAAAAAATCTTTTCATATCTTATTATATTATGTTATATTTTCATAGATTGGACATATATGGATGCAGCAAACTTTTAAAATTATTATTTTATTTGTAAAATGGCAAAAGAGGGGTGTTTTAGACCTTTTTTTAATTTATTTTTTCTTTTAAAACTTATTTTTTTCTTGTACTTTTATCCAATTTAGCACATTTGACCATTAGGGGGCGCATTCACTTGCACACTGTTTTTCCGTAACAATATATTGCAGAACAGTGCTAAAAAATGCCTATGGCAGGGTGTAGTGGGAGGAGTAAGATACTAGTAAGTTTCCTTCTGTAGATCCCCGGCTGCCCTGACATCCTTTCATCACTCTGCTATCTTATTGTGGCGGGGGCGACCACCACTCCTTAATCCCTTTCATACTTTTACTGTGGCATGTAAGTGGTTAAACTGCCAGGATCAGAGTAACCTCAGATCCCAGCTACTAGTGGCAGGTCCTGGCTGTACCAGACAGCCGGCACCCACCGTCACGGCTGGGACAAAGTATTCTGGTGCCCTAGACAAATAAGACTTGTAGCTCCCCACCTCTCCCTTCCCTATGTAAAATTCAGCCCACTCCATACCTCTTTGCGCCCCCTTCCTGCCTGGGATGAAGTGGAGCCCTAGGGGGTCGCCTACCTGTTATCCTGGCACTGCCCGCCGTGTATGGTGGAGACTTAGCGAGTGACCCTGCTCTGTACTCCCTTACTGACATGATGTAACTGTACATAACATGTCAGTAAGGGGTTAGAAAACGAAAGCTGGTTGCTATGAGCTATAATTGGCTGCTATGGGCAACAGGACACTCTTAGGGCCACATGTATGAAAACCGTTTAGGTCACTTTTTTGCCCATAGTAATCTATGGGCAAAAAAGTGAGTTTTAGACCAAAACAGTTTTCATACATGTCTCCCTTAGGGTATGTTCGGCTGATTTTGACGTGGTTTTCGAAGCTGTTTTCAGAGCATTTCCGCTCCCAAAACAGCATCAAAACCTCACCTGAAACGCGTTTCTTCAGAAGAGATTTTAGAGGCGTTTCTCGGCACGTTTTTGGATGAGGTTTTGGGCGAGGTTTTCACCCATACAAGTTAATAGCCAGGTCAAAAATGTGCCAAAAACCGCTCCAAAAACACGTAAAAAAACGCGCCTAAAACACGCTTCAAGAATTGACGTGACACCTCTTTCTCAGCGCTTCCAAAGAAGCGTTTAAAAACCTTGTCGTGTGTGAACTACAATGAGGTTTTACATAGGAATCAATTAAATGAACTGGGGGAGTTTTTGCCACCGTTTTGTGCGAAGAAACGCACCGAAAACCACGTTAAAATCAGCCGTGTGAACTTACCCTTACAGTCAGGCAGTTTTGATAAATAGGTCCATTGAGTGTATGTGTACATATAAATGCACCTACTTAAAAAGCAAGGTTACCCTATAAGCTGATCGCGAACTAGGGCAAAACCATGAAGAGGTCAGTACTGTTTGCGATGAGAATGGCAGATAAAATGTTTGTAGAAGCTGAGGTATGTAAGAAAAATAATAAAAAAAAAAACAACAAAAAGGCAGTGCCATTGAATAACCAAAAACACAGACCAAAAACATTGCTTACAAAATGACTATACATGTCCTTTATACTGTACTTTCCCCCGAAATCTAACTAATAAAAAAAAAAATACTGGTGTAAATAGATTTCCTTCCATGTACATAGAAAAAAGCAAAAAAAAGAAAAAAAAACACAAAAAAGAAACCTAATAAAACCTAAAAAAAAAAAAAAAAAAAAAGGCCCTATTCATACTGTTCTTAAGAAAAGTAAGATAAAAATATACAGATTCCGGTCGCTCTGTAGCCGCTGCGGGGCACAGGCAGTAGGAATATCCTGAGTATAAGGTTACACTGTTATGAACTTAGTAATGGCGAGTTTTGGAGGGTATATACAATATCCTAGCACCAGGTTAAAGCGATTACTTGTCTTAGACTATAGACATCTGAAAGCCGTCTGCGGGAAGAGTACTTCCTCAAGATGCATAGCAACAGGGCTGGATTTAAAAGGGAGGGGGACCAGGATTTAAAACAACAAAAAAATATGGCTGCTTAGCGCCCCCCACCTGTCTATGGGTCATGTCTGGTATTGCGGCTCGGCTCCATTGAAGTGAACTGCAATACCATGCTTATCCTGCAGAGAGGTGTGGCGCTATGTTTGGAAGAAAGGGGATATTTTTTTTTTTTTATCCAAACTCATTTCGACAGGCTGAGCCCATTGGCTCACTACAAAGGTCACAATAATTAGATTTTTTAAGAAATTTAAAAAAACTACACTTTTTTTTTTCTTTTCAAAAATTGATTGTTCTTGTTACCTCTGATCATGCATTGGAACAATCATCCAATTTTGGCAACACTCTCAGTGCCCTCCAGGATTTAAATCCAGCCCTGAGTAGTGATGGGTATATTGTATGTACACCATTTTACTGACTGGGACATGAGCTTAAGCCCTCTTTTCTGCAATACAATATGTAAATATTATATATATATATATATATATATATATATATATATATATATATATATATATATTATATATATATATGTTACATGAGATCCATGGAGGGCCCTGTTGATTTTGTGGAATTTTGAATCCCTTTTATGGTATATGATACATAAATCTTTTCTTTCCTTATTGGGATGTCTGTTCCTTACCTAAAACTAAGAGGCCTCGGGGTTTCTTGGCAAAAAAGTGAAAAAAAAAATTTTTTTTTATCTTTTGGTTAAATTTTTTGGGGGTTGGGGAAAAAATTTTTAGATTTCACTTTTCACCAAAACAAAAACCCCTTTTAAAAGCCCCCTTTTTATGGCAATTCGGAAAGCATAAGATCAATTGTGGAATTTTTTAGAATTTTTTTTGTGGCCGGGTACGTGGCAAAACTGCAATTTTTTTTATTCATATCATACGTAGTTTTTTTTGGAGTTGTGAAAATTTTTAGATTTCACTTTTCACCAAACTAAACATATTCATCGCTTCCAGGTCAATTCTGGATTTTTTTTTTTTGTTGTGGTCGGTGAGAACTGAAGAATTAAATAGGTTTTGGACAAAAACTTTCTAAAAAAAAATATTTAAAAAAAAAACAAGGATATGATTATTTTTTGAAGGGTTGGTTTTCATTAGAAAAATGGGGAAAAGTGAGTTTTAAAGGGGCCCCCCATTTTTCATGGAAAGCCCCCTTCCCCCAAATTAAAAGAAGGACGGCATGGGTCTGTCATAACAAGTGCCCACCTTAGAGGGGCGTTCCCGACATAGACTTTGAGGACATATCTCTAGGATACTCCATCAAAATCCAGTAGGTGCGGTTTCCATTTTCTAGAAAGGGGGGGGGTACGAAAAATTATAGCTTAATGGAGAGCGACCCCCAATAGCGCATGGTCTTGGGGTTAAAGGGAGGGCCCGAATAGTGGAACAACCCTTTCCAAAACAAAATTTCAAAGAGAGATAAGGTTTACCTGCGTCAAAAAAAAATTTGGGTTTTGATTTTACTGAAAAAATGATAAAAAATTTACCCCCCCCCCTTTTTATAGAAAAAAGTAAGTCCCCAAAACGGTCCATACTTGCGCCCTTTCGCATTTCAGGCAACAAAATTTGCCTGAGGAAGTTAAACTTGTGCCTGTAACGGGTCAAAAGTTGTTTTGAAAGCCCGGTTTTTTGCACCATGGAAACCTGGCGCTTTGGGCCCGAGCACATCCGTCTCGTGAGTACGAATAGGATTTATCCATACCACAAGTTTTCTTTATGGAATATGAGTTGTATTTTGTAAAGGGGGGCTTGTTTAGTGGAAACACACCGCCCAATTTTGTTCCTTTGGGAAAAACCCATTTGGAAAAAGAATGGCCCGTGGTGGATTTGGGGGGAAACCCGCTCTTCCCTTGTGGCTTTTAAATTTCGGGGGCCTGTTCCAGGTGTCAAAGGGGGGGACCTCCGCTATCAAAAATTTTAGGTATCCTAATGTTTGGCCTAAAAATTTTGGTAGGAACGCCCCCCCTTTAAATGACTTCCCTTTTTTGTGCTGGGCGTTTTCCTCTATGATTGGGGGGAAAAAAAAGGGGGTTTTTTTCAGGGATAACCCCCTTTTAAATGGAAAAAAAAAAAATAAAGGGGGTCCCCCTTTGGATTAGAAAACAGCACCCTTTTTTTAAAATAAGGGCATTGGCCCGGTTTTGCGGCCCAGGGGCCATCTTATCCATTGGGCCACTAGGGAGTTGCCTTTGGGGGGCCCCAAAAATTTTGGGGCCCCAATTTATGTACTATGTCACGGGGTTTCAGCCAAAAAATACCCTGGATTCCCCTTTGGGTTGGGTCACTTATCTGTTTTTGTGTTTTTAGGATGTGCAAAAAAAGTTAAGAACCCTTTTGAAGAAAGGGGGCCCGGGGCTCCCTGCCCTTTCCAAAAAAGCTTTTAGGTTGCCGGGTTTTTCCCCGGGAAAAAGTTTGGGATGTGCTTTGGGGGGATCAAGGCATGGGCCAAGGGGTGTTGGGATGTATTTGGGGGCCCCCAGGGCCCAACTTTTGGGGGACTTTCTATACCCAGGGGGCCCTAATTCTGTTAAGAGGCCCGGGAGACGGGAATTTATGAACATGGACTTAAACCCTTGGGTGGCGCCCCTTTTTCCTGAAAAACCCGGGGCCTTCCCTTTATTTCAGATTTTCCTTTCCGTAATTGGGGAACAAGACACTCCTAAACTAGGTCTAAAAAAAAAAAAAATTTTATAGGCATTTTCATGCTTTTCGATCTATCGAATACAATGTTGTTACGTTTATCATCAAATCGCTTGAAAATTTGAAGGTTTAAAAAATGTGCAAATTTTACTGACCATTCCCCTTCATTTCTATAAATATATATTTTTTTATTTTGAGCTTCAAAAAATTTTCAAAAAAACAAAAGGGCCCCCCCAAAGGGTTTTTAAAAATTTTTCAAATTTTACTGACCAATCCCCCTCATTTCTATATTTTTTATTTATTTTGAGCTTCAAAATTTACAAAAATCAACAGGGCCCCACCAGGTTTCAAAACTTTGCAAATTTTAATGACCAATCCCCCCCTATTTCTATAAATATTTTTTTTTTATTTTGAGCTTCAAAATTTTAAAAAAAAACAGGGCCCCCCCCAGGCCAAAATTATATGAATAAAATTTTTATTTTTCCCCCCCCCCCCCCTCGCAAAATCAAAAATTTTTCCAAAAAGTTGAAAAAAAATTATAAAAATTTACGATTAAAACGACAGATGTTGGGTTTGGTAGTAACGCCGTAAAGATCTCGCTGGCGAAAGCCATGGAGGTGGTACGGCAAAGACCTTTTAAAGGAAGTGGTACTTTTTTGGGGCGGGCCTCGGGCCCAACCGACCCTTATTTCAGGGGGATGGAAGAAGAAAAAATTATTTTTTTTTAAATTCACTTCAGTGAAGAAATTTTTTAAAATTTTTTTAAAAAATTTTTCAAAACTTAAGGAACAAAAAATAAAAAAAAAAAAAAAAAAAGGAAAATTTTTTCGTTTATCGGGAAAGGGGCAAACCCCCCGGCTGCTCCAGCAGCAAGAAAGGGTTAAAAAACATGCCCCCAAAAAAGGTGCGCAAAGCGGGCCTCTCACGTAGTAAAAACATGATTATACATACTAGCCAGAAATAGCTCTACAAATGCACTTCAGCTGCAACAAAGATGCGCTTTACCTCGGTATAATATATATAGACTTTCTCTCTTTTTGTGTTTCCCCCCCCCCAATCCCCGCCACCCGTAAATTACCCAGAACCCTCCATGTTCCTCGCCCGCCCACCATCTTCGACTTCGGGTTCCACATCAGTGGGCAAGGGAAACCCGCTGAAAAAATGCGTTTTTGGAATTCCCTTCCGGGCAAAATTTAGAAAAAGGCCCCGTTTTCCCTTCAGTTCATCAAGCAACTGGTACCAAAAAAAAACTATCAAACTGTCATTTGGGTGGGAAAAATGGGGGGGGGGGGGGGGCCAGGGTCCGTTTTTCCCCAAACCCTACAGCTTCGCTCTGTCCCGAAAAAAAGCCGACGGGCCCAAACCCAAACCCTTCCCCAAAAAAAAAAAAAAAGAAGCACGTGGGGTTTGAAGTCAATTGGAAAAAACACAAAACAAGATGTGACAAAATTTTTTGAATGTTTTTTTCCCCCCCCGTCTCCTTTTTCTGACGCGTCTTTCGTTCCGCAGTCCCAAAAAGGATTGCTGCAGTGTAATTGATAGCAGACATCTCTGCAAAAAGATATAGAAGGTAAAATTCGCTTTTCCTTTTATATTTACTTCTATCCAAAAAGCCGCGGTGCAAAGTCTTTCACCCCATTTGGGTTTACCCCCTTGCGGGCTCGAGTGCCAGGCCCCCCATCAGTCAGGAGCTGTTGCAAAAGGCTCTTCTGTTGAGCCTGGGGGGTTTGGGAGCCGGGGTTGGTCTTCTGGGTAGGGATGGGTCCGGATTGGTTCAGGTAAGGATCTCCCCCCCAAAGAGGTTTTATGTAATTTTTAACGTCTGCAAAAAACTTTTCACTTGTGGGTTTTTCTGAGGGAAGAGAATAGAAGATACTTGAGGGTACACCCAAAGTCCGGGTCACTGAAAGGACCACTCAAAAAATATACTGTGCCGTCATATTTTTGGCCAGGATATATCTGTTTCCGTCATATGTGCCAGAGATATACTGTGCCGTTATATATGCCAGAGATATAACCCGTGCCGTATAGGGGCCAAAAGAAAATACTGTCCGTTTAGTGCCAAAAGATATTTCTGGGGCCGTTATTTATGCCAGAGTTTTTCTGTGCCGGTTATATATGCCAGTGATATACGTTGGGCCCTTATATGTTTCAGAGATATAACTGGTGCCGTATATGTGGGAGGGGTTTTTACCCGTGCCCCTCATATGTGCCAGAGATATACTGTGCCGTTATATTTGCCAGAGATATACTGTGCCGTCATATGTGCCAGAGATATACTGTGCCATCATATGTGCCAGAGATATACTGTGCCGTCATATGTGCCAGAGATATACTGTGCCTTTATTTGTTTTCCAAAAAGTTTCCCCTTGGGCCCTATATTTTGCCCGGATATAATGTGCCTTATTTATGCTAGGAAAAAACTGTGCCGCAATTTTTTGCCAGAGAAAATTTCTATGCCTATATGTGCTCCAAAAGTTTTTCTGTGCCATTTTATGTGCTCCAAAAGGGTTTTTACCCGTTTCCGTTTATATATGCCAGAGAAGTACCTTTTGCGCCAAAGGGATGCCAAAAGATAAAAAATGTGCCAAATTTTTTTGCTAGAGAAAAAAACTGGGGCTGCCATTCTTTTCCGGATATTTCTGTTTCCGTCCATAGGGGCCCGGATTACCCGGCCCTTTTATATGCCAGGATATACTGTGCGTCATTTGTGCCAGAGAAAAATTTCTTTGCCATCATATGTGCCAGAATATACCCGGTTTCCCCCTTAAAATATGCCAGAAATATACTGTGCCGTCATTTTTAAAGCCAAGATATTTGTTTCCGGGCATTTGGCCAGAGGGGTTTCTGTGCCCCTCATATGTGCTCCCAGAGATATACTGTGCCATCATATGTGCTCCCAGAGATATACTGTGCCATCATATGTGCTCCCAGAGGTATACTGTGCCATCATATGTGCTCCCAGAGATATACTGTGCCATCATATGTGCTCCCAGAGATATACTGTGCCATCATATGTGCTCCCAGAGATATACTGTGCCAATTTATTTTGCCCCGAGGTAACGGTGCCTTTTGCTCCCCGAGATATAATTTTCCATTATATTGCTAGAGAAAACTGTGCCGCATTTTTCTTCCCAGAGATATACGTGCCGCCCTTTTGTGCCCCCGGAAAATTTTACTTTTTGCCCCCATAAAATTTCCCCGAGATATTCCCGTTTCCCCCCATATGTGCCCCCAGGACAGGGGGTATGGCACCCCTATATTGTTTCCAAAAGATATACTATGCATTATAAAGGCCCCGAAATATACTGTGCCGTCATATATGCCAAGATATACCCGTGCCTCATTTTGTGCCCCCGAGAAAAACTGTGCCCCCCCCCTATGTGCCCCAAGTTTTACTTTTCCGCCATAGTGCTCCCCCGGTATACTTTTGCCCCCCAAAATTCCGAGGTTTTACTGTGCTCCCTATTGCCAGATATCTGTGCCTTAAATTTTCCCAGAGAATACTGTGCCCCTCCCTATGTGCTCCCAAGATATATGTCCATCAATGTCCCAGAGATATATTGTACCATCAAATTTTGTCCCAAGATATATTTTCACAAAATTTCTCCCCGGATTATTTTCCATCATATTTGCCCCAGGATATAACTGTGCCATCATAGTGCTCCCAGGGTATCGTGCCATCATATTGCTTTCCCCGAGGTATCTGTCCATCATAGTGCTCCCAGAGAATAATTGTACCCTCTATTGCTCCCAAGTTTAAATTGCCATCATAGTGCTCCCCGAGATTACTGGCCATCAAATGTGCTCCAAGGAAAACTGTGCCCCAAGTGCCCAGAGGATATTTTCCCAAAGTGCTCCCGGGTTTAAAATGTGCCCATAAAGTGCTCCCAGGTATTTCTGTGCCGCCATAAAATCTCCCAGGTATACTGGCCGCCAAAAAAAGCCCCCCCAGAGGTAAACTGTGCCCCCCCCCCCCCCCAAGGATATGTGCTCCCAGAGGTATACTGTGCCCATAATTTTGCCCCAAGTAAAATGTCCATCATATGTGCTCCCAGAGGTATACTGTGCCATCATATGTGCTCCCAGAGATATATTGTACCATCATATTGTCCCCGAGTATACTTTTTTGCCCTATGTTTTCCCAATATTTTGTCCATAATTGCTCCCCAGAGGGAAAACGTGATCATTGTGCTCCCCGAGATATTTTTTCCATCTATTGGGCCCCAGAGGTAATTTTCCTTTGGTTCCAAATATAATTTCTTGCTCCCCCAAAATTTTAAAATGTGCCCCCATATGTGCTCCCCGAGTAACTGTGCCCCAAAGTCCCCCCAAAGATTTTTTTCCCCCCAATTGTGCTCCCTTCTGTGGCCCCCTTATGTCTCCCAGGGGTAAAATGTCCCAAAGTGCTCCCAGGAAATTTTCTGTGCCTAAATTGCCCCCGGGTAACTGTGCCATCTAAGTGCTCCCCCAAAATATACTGGCCACATTGTGCCCCCAATATATACGTGCCATTTATATTGCCCCCCCGGGGAAAATGTCCCTCATAAGGCTCCCCAGATATAATTGCCCTCATATGTGCTCCAGAATTTTAAATGTGCCCCATATTCTCCCAGAGATATACCTGTGCCTCATATGGCTTCCAAGATATACGTAAAGGGCCCCTAAATGCCAACAGTTTTTGTTTTATACTTGCCCCTTTTTGTGTCCCAAGGGGATGCGTCCGAATATATGCTGAAGAATATTACTGAACCCGGTCATAAAAATAAAGATACTTATAACTGTTCCTTAAGTGCCCCCGTGGCATGCTGTGCCCTATTAAAGCTGTTGAGGGTTATACCGTCCCTGGTTTTCCGAAACTTTTTGGCTCCAGGGGTTCGAGTCAGGGGCATCTAGGGCCTTCAATATGTCCTCAACTGCTTACAGATCAGGGGGTTTCTTTAAAAATTTTTAGAATTGCAAATGGAAAATTTTCTTAACTCATACACACTAACAAAAAATTTTTCAGCTTTGGCCCCGCTTATAAGCAGAAAAAAACAACAAATTCAAAATAATGCCAAAATTTTTTCTCGATAGATCGGGCAAGAACATCAAAACAAAGAAGGGACAATTCCACTTATATAAACTTTTTTGGGGGAAAATTTTTTTTTCTAGAAAACCCAATAAAATTTACATAGTAGGTGGGAGGAGTTTGGCCCCTATTTTACCTAATATTTGGGAGGAAACTGAGGGGCCATCCATTGATTTCAGTGAGTGAACGCAACGAATCCTCAATTATTCTTAAAACATCGAGTTTACAGAACTCCCCCCTTTTTTAAAAAAAGGAATTTTGGGCCTCTCCCTGTGTAAAAGGTGTCAGTGCACCCCCCCTCTCTGATGCATATGTTTTTGGCATTGCCCCCAAACTAGACCGATTATTTTATTTTTTTTTTGCCAAATTTATCCAGGTTTTTTTTAAATTTCTGGGCCGAATCCCCCTTTTGGGTTTGATTTTTTGGGTATTGGAGACTTAAACGGTTTTTTTGAGGCTAAAAACCGATATCTAAACTTTTATTTATGGCGGGAAATTAAAACGACAAATGGGTGGATGCAAAAACCCCCCGTCAGCAAAGGATTTTTTAAAAAAATTTTAAAGGTTGATTGCTCTGGAGAGAGGGGGTGTTTTAAAGAGGGAGCCAAACTTAAGTATAATAAAATATGGCTAAATGGCTGGATACTTCTGTCTTGCTGCCACCGAACTTAGTTAGCATAGGGGGTTGGGGATCTCGGGGTAGGAGGTTCCTGGGACTGTGTCTATGGCAGTTGTGTGGGTGGAGGCCTCCGACAGCCCGTACAATTTTTTTTTTGTGAACAAGAACTTGAATGTTTTATTAATATTCCCAAAGCTTTTATTGTAATGGATATTTACTGCTCTGAATCTGGAGAGGAAATTTTTGGGGGGTGGGGTTGGTTGTGTTTTGGGGATAAAAGTTGAAATTTTGTCTTAAAATTACATATACTTTACTCTGTTTGTACTACTTTATATCTGACCAATAAAAAGTTTTATGGTTTAAAAAAAAAAAGAAATACCGGGGTGCCCCGTTATTTACCTGCCCTGTGTCTGGCTCTGTTTTCAGCAGATCTGTTGAGGAGAGGTTTTTTGGGTTTCAGTAAGTCCCGCCTGGTCTCAAGATTTGGGCAATTCAACCTGCCCATAAAAGGGGAGCTCGTTACTATGCGTAATATTCTGGATTGTTACATTACTACCATAGAAATGGATATACCGCCACAATAATATGACCCGCCACCAGGTATCCATATCGGACCCTATCACAGCAGAGCAATGGGCCTGGAGCCATCATCAGCTAGAGGCCGCCATCATTCCCTCCCAATGGAGAGTCTCAGATCAGAGATGGATGCTGGCTGTAGAAGGTTGACTGCCTGCGGAAACTAGGCGCCTCAAATACACTATTAGGCCAGTGTTATTATACACTACAAAGGGGTATATTGTTTGCAAAAATTTAGCCCCTAACATTCTCTATATGGCACGTTTTTATGCACTGTATAATGGTATTATTTACACACGAAAATTCTATATTCAGGAAAAGGGTTATTTTAAACGTATATGCCCCAAAAACTAATATCATGAAACCCGACGTTTTTAGTACCATATAGAGGTATTTAGGCAGGTACTATATGGCGATGTTATATGTGCACTGTATAGGGGCAGCATAGTATGTATTACATGACACCTTGGGTTTAATTTTACACCAAATAAGGGGATTTAGGCAGCTATAGGCTTTTAAATTCACTGTATAGGGGCAGCATACTATATAGTAAATAACACCCCTTGGGATTTTTTTAGGTACCATATAGAGGTATTTAGGCAGGTACTATATGGGGGTTTTATATTGGCACTGTATAGGGGAGCATATATATTTACAGACACCGTGGTTTTTTAAATTTAGGGACCATAAGGTATTTTTGCAGGGACAATGGTAGTTTTGTCATGAAGGGCACAATAAAGTCATAACACCCTTGGGAAAATTTTTCAGGGACCATTGAGGTTTTTTAATTGGGGGCATATGCGCGTTATTGTCACTGCATAAGTCGCATACATATATAAAAGGGCACGTGATTATTCAAACACCATAAAATATTTTTAAACAGGCACTAATGGCACTGTTTTTTTTCAGTATAGGGTTTTTATTAGCACTGTATTAGGTCAACATAGTATTTAATTCGTGACACTTGGTGGAATTATTTGGGCACTATTTAGACATGCTCTATAAACAGTGGGTTTTTTGCGCTTTATAGGGAATTATTTTTAAAAAAAGTGGGCTAACATAGTATATAGTACAGATGAGACTGTGTGGCATTATGTGGGCACTGTATAGAGCTATTTAGGCATGAACTATGCAGCAGTGTTATATGCACACTGTATACTGGTATTACTTAAGCACTGTATAGTGTCAGCCTAGTATATACCACATAACACCGTAGAGCATTATTTAGGCATTATATAGAGGTATTTAAGCATGTAATATATACAATACTATATAGCACAGTTATTTAAGCACTATTTAGTGTCAGCATAGTAAACAAAACATGATACCATGTGGCATTATTTGGGCACTAGATGGCATTGTTATTAAGTTTTGTTTTTTATTTTAATTAAATCTGCTCTCCGCTCTCATTCCAGATTCCAGTCCACATGCACCTAACTCTGGTCCGGAGTATACAGCCACTACTACTAGAGATATACCGCCACACCCATAACACTGTGACTAAGGGTCTACAGCGACAGCCATTACAGTACAGAACAGATACAGCGGCCATCACTAACCTGGTCTGTACACAAGCTATTCATAGTCTGCATGGGCAGGGAGCTCATCTGCATCTGGCCTGTCATCTGGTTGACATTCTGGACCCCGCTGTTGTTGCCCCCCATAGATACGGTGATGCTCATGTTGTTGTACATTCCTTGCTGGCCTGGAGTAGGCTGGCTCTGTCCTGCTTGCCCAAAGACACTGCGGAAGCAAGATAGGAGAGAGATTTAGGTAAAACAGGTAACCAATGAAAGGACGGACATCCTGCGGGGCTCAGTAACTGCAGGAGCAGCTGGGTCCTATCAGAGCCACACCAGCTCTGCATTGACTTCAGGGAGTGCATTTCCCCTATAACGAGATCTAATATCTGTTACAGGATACAATCCGAAAAAAAAAGGAAAAATTTAGAAAAATTCCCCAGAGGTGTTTTCTGGACCTTATGGGGGGTTCAATATGTAAAATAGACAAAAAAAAACCCCCCCCCCAAAGCACCTCAACCCCAATACCCCCCTGTACGTAAAGTACACAAATAAACACAACTCATTTCAGCCCATTTTTTTTTTTTTAAAACCCCCCCCCCCCCCCCCCTCCAACAGCTGTCATAAAATATCCTCTATTTTTTCCCCCCTCTGCCTTCCCCCGAGCCCTAAATTTTTAATTTTTTTTCCCTCTACATAAAATGGCTTTTTTTTTTTGCGGACAAAAGGACCTTTCTAATTTTGTCATTCACCAAACCCCCTAGAATATACTGGAACCGCAAAAAAAATTCTAAAAGTTTTTTTTTTAGTCCCATAAAAATCCAAACATTCCTATTTTTTTTTTTTTTTTTTTTTTAACTTTCTGCGACCAATAACTTTTTTGTTCTTCTACCTATGGAACGGAGTGAGGCTGGATTTCTTTTTTGGCCTGAAGTGTAGTTTTCATTGGTTTCATTTTGGGATAGATGTGACTTTTTGATCCCTTTTTATTCATTTTATTTGAGGGAAAAATTGAACATTTTTTTTTTCATTTGGAATTTTTCTCTTTGTACGTGTTTGGTAGGATAAATAGGTATATATTTCAATATATAATTTATTGGGTATGATTCACACCTTATTTTTGGGGAGCAATTTCCCCACGTTAAATTTTGCGACGATACAAAGCCTATTTCGGTAACCATAGCCTCTAGAGAACTATGGATTCGCCTCATCCCCCCTGCTCGTCAATAAGATGTATTGAACCGGGGGTAGTAATTACATTCCAATTTTCGGAAATTTTATGCATGTTCTAGGGGCCGGCGGATGCTAGACCCCCCCCCCTCTAGAAATCCCTGATCAGGCAAGCTCCCAAACAACTTTACTTAGGCGCGCCGCAATACATCAGTAAACATCCCCCTTAGGGGACAGGGCAACCAAACTTGTCACTTTTTTATTTACTTTTTTACATTTGAAAAGGCAAAAGAAAAATTTTTAACTTTTATTTATTTTTTTAACAACAATATAAATATATTAAATATAAAAAATTTTTTTTTTTTACTATACTTAGTCCGGGGGACTTAAAGGGGTTTTGCCACGAAGTAAAATTGACGTGGGAAGTTTGTAAATTAAATAAATCAACATTTTCACCATTCATTATTATTAAAAATTTTGCACTGTTTTTGTCTTAGCGGCTCCCTTAGTGATCCACTGTTTAAAGATCATCTCCAGGGGATACGACCAGGGCTGAGAGCTCCTCAGTCCTGGTCGCCACAAGCTCAACATCACCTCTCCTCTCAGGCATCTACTGAGTGTTCAAACCCCAGGTGCTGTCACTCTATCCCCGTCCTCTGTCTCCTTAGTAATCAGTCAAACAGTGCAAATAAATAAAAAAGAAACCTCAATGAGGTCTGTGCATTTATAAAGAGGAATAAAATCCACAGGTTTGGTTCCTGCAGGGATTTGAACCGAGGACCCTTGTGCGGAGGCAAAAGTTTTACCTCTGAGCTACATTGTAGCTACTCACAGCTTTATACATAAACAGACCTTTCTTTGACTAGAGAGAGGAAAGGCCTGGTGATGTCATCCTGCTGGGTCACATGATATGCAATTCAAACAAGTCACATACGCCCCCTTCTGAGCACACAGAGCTGAAGAGCTGGAGGTATGAGATGAGATCATGGCAAAACCCCTCTAAGCAATAGGGGGCTCAATCATTAGTACACCCTTCTGCATTGTATAAACAAAGATGGTGGTTTTACCACTTCCTGACACAGGTTGCGATGGAAGCCTTAGTTAAGGTATGTTCACACGGTGTATTTGGACAATGTTTGGACACTGATTTTTCAGCGCCTAAAACAGCATCAATACCTCGCCTGAAATGCGCTTTTTCCAAAGAGGTTTTAGAAGCATTTCTCTGCACATTTTTGGACAAGGTTTTGGAGGTTTTCAACACTGTTTTCACCCATAGAAATTAAAGGGGTTTTGCCAAGATGTAATGTTGACGTGGGATCCTCCAAACTGGGTATTTAATCACTTTTCTAAATATATGTGATTACAAAAAGTGAAGCCTATGAGAGCTACAGCATTGCTCAGTCCCCCTTAGTTTCCTGAAAGTTTACATTAGACTCGACCAGTACACTAACAGGGAGCTGATCTGGCCGCACTTGCGTGTTTGCACTTCTTATCTGATGACAGGGAACATGAAGGCGCTTGCAAGGGACTGCAGAGAAAAAGCAGTGAATGAGCCTGTGTCTTTTGTATAGAATCCACTGGTTGTAATGTAATTATCTGAGTAAACATTGCTGACGCTCCCTTCTTCCTCACTTTCTGCTCACGCCCCTCCCTCTCATCCCTGCAGCTGTTCATGATTTAGCATGTTTTGTTTACCTTCTCTCCTGAGCAGATAAGAGGTAAGGAACTCACTTCGTGGCAAAACCCCTTTAATAGCAAGGGCAAAATCTGCGCTGGAAAATGCTCCAAAAATGCACCGCAAATCGCATCTAAAAACGCGCCAAGGTTTTGAAGCTTTCCATTGATTCCTATGGGGATGTTCAGTGCTGAAAATACTTCCAAAGAAGGGCCTAAAACGAGCGGATAAACCTTGTCGTGTGTGAACTACAACACTGTTTTACATAGGTATCTATGAAAACGAACTGTGGGCATTTTTGGATGCTTTTTGATGCTGTTTTGGGAGCAGAAACACTGCGAAAACAGTGCCGAAATCAGCCATGTGAACATACCCTAGGGCCTCCAGCCGCCATGTTAACCAATTGGCTTCCAGCGATTTTACCACAGGGGTGCCGATCGGAGTGAGGGATGGTGTGCGGTACCGTTTCTCAAAGGGGTTAAACATCAGGGATCAGAGCCGACTCCATTCCCTGCTGTTACCAGCGGGTGTGAGCTGTAATTAGCAGCTGACTCTAGTCTTGTATGCAGCGGGATTGTAGAACCTTACCAGCAACATGATGTGTGGGTATGTCATGTGTCAGTAACAGGTTAAAAAGGCGAAAGATGCAACAAAGCTCGATAGCATTCAAACCTGTGCGTACTGTGGAAAATGTGCCTGGCCAGGCAGGAGTGGGGGACGGCTTGGGTAGGAATTGGCAAGTGCGCTGTGCTTACCTTGAGCTCCCCAGTGTGCTTTGCTGCCAACTTTTAAGGTCTGGCGACTGGTACCCGGGTGTGGATGGATTCTGCTGGAGCATTGGGCTTTGAGAAGGTGTCAGACGAGGGGACATCAAAGGACTGGTGGGGCTTAGAGAGGGTGCAAATGTAGGGTCCGTCTGCTGGCTGATACCTGCAGGGAATGGAGGAAGACTTGTCAGCTTCATCGTAAATGGCTGCATATCCAGCTACTTCATGGTCTGAATTTTCCAACCTGTAAATTAGCTAAAAGCTATTTAGTGGGACCGATGAGCTGGTGACAACCACCTTGCTGTGCCTATGACCACTTCAGAGTAGTTGTCACCTCCCCACCCACACACAGGGCTTCACACTCAGTTGGCTAGACACAGGTTTATCACCAGCATCTAACTAGGGAGCCTGAGGTCCACCAGTGGAGTCGATTCTTGGCCCCACCAGTGGAGTTGATTCTTGAGGTCCACCAGTGGAGTTGATTCTCGGGGGCCCACCAGTGGAGTCGATTCTCGGGGGCCCACCAGTGGAGTCCATTCTCGGGGGCCCACCAGTGGAGTCCATTCTCGGGGGCCCAACAGTGGAGTCCATTCTCGGGGGCCCAACAGTGGAGTCCATTCTCGGGGGCCCAACAGTGGAGTCCATTCTCGGGGGCCCAACAGTGGAGTCCATTCTCGGGGGCCCCACAGTGGAGTCCATTCTCGGGGGCCCCACAGTGGAGTTCATTCTGGGGCCCAAAAGTGGAGTTCATTCTGGGGCCCAACAGTGGAGTTCATTCTGGGGCACACCATTGGAGTTCATTGTGGGGCCCAACAGTGGAGTTCATTCTGGAGCGCACCAGTGGAGTTCATTCTTGGGGCCCAACAGTGGAGTTCATTCTTGGGGCCCAACAGTGGAGTTCATTCTTGGGGCCCACAAAGCTCTGTACATATGAATAAATTGCTCTCATGCTTTCTGCATCTCTTTCTCTGCCTTGGTGTTCAGGGGCCCACCATGCCCAGAAACCCAGGTTTCGTAAGAACAGTCCGACTTTATCACTCTTTCCAGAGGGCCAGTCAAGCTGTGTATCACCGTTTCCTGGGGCCCATCCGAGCCTGTGTATCACCCGTATTCCCTGAGGGCCATCCGAGCTGTTACACCCGTTCCCGAGGCAGTCCCAGAGTATCACCCTTTCCCGGGGGACCAATCCGTGCTGAGTTCACCCGTTTCCCCTGAGGGACCATACGAGCCTGTGATTCACCCGTTCCCTGAGGGACCAGTCAGAGTGTGAGTATCACTTTCCCCTGGGCCAGTCAGAGCCTGTGTATACCGTTCCCCTGTAGGCAGTGACTGTATCAAATCGTTTCACTGAGGCCATCCGATGCTGTTTCACCGTTTCCCTGAGGCCAGTCCGAGCTGTATCACGGTTCCCTGAGGCCAGTCCGAGCCTGTGTATCACGTTTCCTGAGGCCACCAGCTGTGTATACACCCGTTGCCCGTGAGGGCCAGTCCGAGCCTGTGTATCACCCGTTTCCCCTGAGGGCCAGTCCGAGCCTGTGTATCACCCGTTTCCCCTGAGGGCCAGTCCGAGCCTGTGTATCACCCGTTTCCCCTGAGGGCCAGTCCGAGCCTGTGTATCACCCGTTTCCCCTGGGGGCCAGTCCAAGCCTGTGTATCACCCGTTTCCCTGAGGCCCAGTCCAAGCCTGTGTATCACCCGTTTCCCCTGAGGGCCAGTCTGAGCCTGTGTATCACCCGTTTCCCTGAGGCCCAGTCCAAGCTTGTGTATCACCCGTTTCCCCTGAGGGCCAGTCCGAGCCTGTGTATCACCTGTTTCCCTGAGGGCCAGTCGGAACCTGTGTATCATCCATTTCCCTTGAGGGCCAGTCGGAACCTGTGTATCACCCGTTTCCCTGAGGCCCAGTCCGAGCCTGTGTATACACCCGTTTCCCATGAGGGCCAGTCCGAGCCTGTGTATACACCCGTTTCCCCTGAGGGCCAGTCCAAGCTTGTGTATCACCCGTTTCCCTGAGGGCCAGTCGGAACCTGTGTATCACCCATTTCCCTTGAGGGCCATTTGGAACCTGTGTATAACCTGTTTCCCCTAAAGGCCAGTCCCAGTCTGTGTATCACCCATTTCAAGATGGGTTGTGAAGCTTTTGTTTTGCCCCCCTACCTGTTCCCGAGTACTGAAAGACATTTTGCGTCATCTGAGGGTTCATCCCAGCTCCGAACTGTCCTCCGATGTTTCCCATCATGCCTCGGTTGACTAATCCTCCTCGAGTGGCGCCTCCACGGTTTGGCAAGGTGGCCTCAGGGGTTGTCGCCAGAGGTGAAAAGGGACTGGTGGACGGAGGTGGGTTGACGGGGTTTGTACCATAATTGTGAGGGTAAGGGAACTGCTGTGGGGGTCCTTGTGGGAGCCTGGAAGCCCCAATGGTGACGGGTAGTCCAGCATTAGGGGGAAGGTTGTTGCCAAAATTTTGCTGCCTCATAAGTAGGGCTCTTTGCTGCATGATTTGCTGCTGCTGTCGATGTTGCTGGCTGTAGAGTTCCCGCTGGCGCTGGGCGAGCATCTGAGCGTTTATCGGGGGCTGAGGAGAAAATGGGATACGGGGTCAATCACATCTAATGACAACTACAGGCATCAGCTAAGCTCCACCAAACCCCAACCTCTCAATACTGGTCTGGTCTACAGTGGCTGGACAACCGGAAGCCATCAATGGTACCTACTGCGACACCGTGGTGGCTTACCAAGTGTATCGACCTTGCGTCAATACCAAAATATAACCAAAGTAACCAGTCTTCTCGCCGATAGTACCTGAGGGGTGATGGCTTGTTGTATGCCCGGCCTCATTCCCATCTGAACGGCATTGCCAACTCCAAACTGACTGAGAATGGCCTGACGGTTCTGGTGCAGGATCTTATCATATACAAAGACAGAAAAGTATAGGACAATTAGATTGTATTGCTGTACAGTATTATAGTAGTTATATTCTTGTACATAGGGGGCAGTATTATAGTAGTTATATTCTTGTACATAGAGGACAGTATTATAGTAGTTATATTCTTGTATATTAGGGGCAGTATTATAGTAGTTATATTCTTGTACATAGGGGCAGTATTTTAGTAAATTATATCTTGTACATAGTGAGGGAGTAATTTTAGTAGTTATATTTTGTACATAGAGGGCAGTATTATAGTAGTTATATTCTTGTACATAGAGGACCGTATTATAGTGTTATATTCTTGTACATAGGGGCAGTTAAATTTTAGTAGTTTTATTCTTGTACATAGGGCAGTATTATAGTAGTAAAATTCTTGTACATAGGGGGGCAGTAAATTTTAAATAGTATATTCTTGCTAACATAGGGCAGTATTATGTAGTTATATTCTTGTACAAGGAGGCAGTATTATAGTAGTTATATTCTTGTACATAGAGGACAGTATTATAGTAGTTATATTCTTGTACATAGAGGCAGTATTATAGTAGTTATACTATTGTACATAGAAGCAGTATTATAGTAGTTATATTCTTGTACATAGAAGGCAGTATTATAGTAGTTATATTCTTGTACATAGAAGCAGTATTATAGCAGTTATATTCTTGTACATAGGAGCAGTATTATAGTAGTTATATTCTTGTACATAGGGAGCAGGATTATAGTAGTTATATTCTTGTACATAGGGGCAGTATTATAGTAGTTATATTCTTGTACATAGGGGGCAGTATTATAGTAGTTTATATTCTTGTACATGGGTCAGTATTATAGTAGTTATATTCTTGTAATAAGGAAGCAGTATTATAGTAGTTCTATTTTTGTAATAAGGAAGCAGTATTATAGTAGTTATATTCTTGTACATAGGGGGCAGTGTTACAGTAGTTATATTCTTGTATACATAGGAGCAGTATTATAGTAGTTATATTCTTGTACATAGGGAGCAGTATTATAGTAGTTATATTCTTGTACATAGAGGCAGTATTATAGTAGTTATATTCTTGTACATAGGAGCAGTATTATAGTAGTTATATTATTGTACATAGGAGCAGTATTATAGTAGTTATATTATTGTACATAGGAGCAGTATTATAGTAGTTATATTCTTGTACATAGGGGCAGTATTATAGTAGTTATATTCTTGTATATAGGGGGCAGTATTATAGTAGTTATATTCTTGTACATAGGAAGCAGTATTATAGTAGTTATATTCTTGTACATAGGAGCAGTATTATAGTAGTTATATTCTTGTACATAGGGGCAGTTTTATAGTAGTTATATTCTTGTACATAGGGAGCAGTATTATAGTAGTTATATTCTTGTACATAGGAGGCAGTATTATAGTAGTTATATTCTTGTACATAAGAGGCAGTATTATAGTAGTTATATTCTTGTACATAGTAGCAGTATTATAGTAGTTATATTCTTGTATATAGAAGCAGTATTATAGCAGTTATATTCTTGTACATAGGAGCAGTATTATAGTAGTTATATTCTTGTACATAGGTGCAGGATTATAGTAGTTATATTCTTGTACATAGGGAGCAGTATTATAGTAGTTATATTCTTGTACATAGGGGCAGTATTATAGTAGTTATATTCTTGTACATAGAGGCAGTATTATAGTAGTTATATTCTTGTACATAGGGGCAGTATTATAGTAGTTATATTCTTGTACATAGGGAGCAGTATTATAGTATTTATATTCTTGTACATAGGAGCAGTATTATAGTAGTTATATTCTTGTACATAGGAAGCAGTATTATAGTAGTTATATTCTTGTACATAGGGGGCAGTATTATGTTTGATACTATTGGCACAGTAAATATATTCAGTTGAATATTGTATTGGCAGCTTTAGTGACAACCATGTAGGCAGCAGTATCCTTCTCTTGTACCTTGGATGTGGTTACAGCCATCTTTGATACGTTACCTGTTGCTGTCCCTGTAGCCTCTGCTGAAGCTGCAGACGTAGCTGATTGGAGGCTGTTCCTGGCCTGGCTAGTGCTTGCCGTGGTTGCATGTTCATAGCATTTGGATGAGCCCCTCGTTGCATAGGTGGTGGCACTTGAACTGGCATGGGACCAAAATTGCTCTTTTGTCTGACCATGCTGGAGAAGGGACCGGGGAGGCCGGGGTTGGGAGAAGCAGCGGGATAGGACTGAGGATACATTCCCGGCTTCTGTTCCATAAGGACTGGAGTGATAGTCTGTTGCTGGGAAAATCTGTCATTGACAACTTCCAGACCCCCTCCCTATGGGACACCAATAAGTAAAGTGTAAGCCAATGTAGATACATGGACAACATACAAGCAAACATTGGCCATGATATAATATCAAGCCTCACTGCTAACAATTCCGCAAGATTTATTTCCAGAACCATTTTAACTTCAGTCCCCAAAATAGTCGAATCCGAAAAATTTGATTTTGGGGGTCTGTCCGTTCCCTACTCCATTCCTCACATCTTAACCTTCCCACTCACATGTGGTCTTGTCCTCACTACTACAATATGACACAAAAATACGTTACTCTGCACATAAGAAATGAGAATATGAAATTTGTGCTTCATCCTGAGGCATGATGGGAACAACATACCGAAAGGGGATGCCAGGATTAAAATAAAGATGCTTTTTTCTAGTAAAAGCACCACTTTTCTCTATAGGCTTTTTCGGGCATTGCATCGCAAGCCTGAACAGATGGGAGCTGCAATACCATTCACAGCCTCCAAACAAGCGTGGCGCTGTTTTTGGAAAACAATAGATTGTTCATTGTCGTCCCAAACCATATGGATTTTAGAATTATAGAAAAAACATGGCTGTTTGCTTCCAAAAACAGCACCAGACTACGTTTTTGATGATAACATACATGGCATTGTAGTCCTGCTCCATTTACTTCAGTAGGGCTGGGCTGCAATACCAGACAAGGTCTATGGAAAAGGGTGGCGCTGTTTCTGGGCAAACATTCAAATCTTTTATTCTAATTCTGGGAAATACCTACTGATGGATTTAATAGCTGAAATATAGTTGTAACCAGTAGTTTCCATCCACTATATAAAAAGCCCCATCTGCAGGTTTTTCTCACTGTCTGACATGAAATCAGAATAAACCTTCAATTAGGAACCAAAATTTATTTCTATGTGCCAAATGCCAGAATAATGAGAGATAATTTTTAAGGCATTTTTTATTACTTTCTGCCAAGTAAAAAGTTTCCATCCATTCATTAGTATTTGGTAGCATTGCCCTTAAAATGTAGGACTTGGGGTAAGACATTTTGGATCCTCCCATAAGCTTCTCACAATAGTTGGTAGGATTTTTGTCCCATTCCTCCTGACAGAACTGGTGTAACTGAGCCATGTTTGGAGGTCGCCTTGCTCGCACCTGCCTTTTCAGCTTTGCCCATACATTTTCTATAGGATTGAGATCAGGGCTTTGTGATGGCCACTCCAAAACATTGACTTGGTTCTACTTAAACCACTTTGTAACCAGTTTCGCAGTTTCGGGTCATTCTCCATTTGGAAGATCCATTTCCGCCCAAGCTTTAACTTCCTTGCTGATGTCTTGAGATGTTGCTTCAGTATTGCCACATAATCTTCTTTCCTCATGATGCCATCTATTTTGTGAAGTGCACTAGTCCCTCCTGCAGCAAAACAACACCACAACATGATGCTGCCACCCCCATGTTTTACAGTTGGGATGGTGTTCTTGGGCTTCCAAGCTCCTCCCTTTTTCCTCCAACTCCAAACATAACAATGGTCATTATGGCATAAAAATGCCTTAAAAAAATTCCCTCTCTCATATTTCTGGCATTTGGCAAATAGAAATAATTTTGGTTCCTAATTGACCTAAAACGGGGAAGGTATATTCTGATTTCATGTCAGATAGTGAGAAAAACCTGCAGATGGGGCTCTTTACATAGTGCATTGAAACTTCTGATTACAACTGTATATACTTTTTTAAGGTTTCTTGAAATGTCTAAATTCTAACTAAATCTACAGACAGCCTGCAGCCTCCTGAATTTCATTCAGTCAATGAAGGTCTCTCCATACCACCAGTCGGGCCAGAGGCTTCCTGCGTCCTCCATACCTGCACTAGCTTGTCAATTCCCAGGGCTCTGTCCAGTTCGGCCAGCTCATTCTCGTCTTTGCCGTTGAGGTAGGATACGAGCTGCTCCAGCAGGATCTTCTCGTCGTTTTGTCCCTCCATGGTGGTTGGAGGACATAGAAAGTCATCAATCCTGCCGAGGAAGACAAAACAGTTACGAGGCTGCGGGCACAATGGCAGAGGTTACCAGCGCTAACTCAATGACATGAATTGTCCTTGTTTTTGGCATGGAGAAAGTAAATTGTCTAAGTAAATTAGTAGCTTGAGACACAGGCATGGTGCACGAGGGGATAGGGCCATCGAGGCCTTGTCCTGTTCAGACAACTTTTATGTCATTTAGGTTCACGTCTATATAGATTTCATATCCGTCCATGGGCGGCATAATTTGCATCTACTCAATATAGCTGTAGTGTTCAAAAACATGTACCCTTAGGAGGGTCTTGTCATTGATGGGCCACCATCAGTGGGTGCCACTAGCCACCTAAACATACTCCCCAACCTTCTGTTTAGTATTACGAAACTTCTCATTAGTGCAGATCATGGAACATAAATGGGTTGGGAACCCAAGTCCAGAGTCAGAATTTACAATTGGCATCAACAGGCGTTAAAGCTTTGGGGCCATCACATGGTAGAGTGGTTTGTCCTTAAACCTAGGTGTGCCCAGGGCTGCCATCAGTAATTTCAAGCCCATACAGCTGAAGCATCTAGGCCCTGCCCATCACCATTTCCTATCTTGCACCATATCATGGGGCCCCTATGTTATCAGGACCTCTAACAGGATAACTACCTGTACTGCTCTGATGGCGCCCTTAGATGTGTCACACCTAGCCATAACGCTCAAAAACGTGTACGCTTGGGAGTGTCCTTTCATTGATGGACCACCACCAAACAGTGTCATGGCCATCTGACTGTACTTCCCAACCCTTTAGTATTATTACTACTCATTGGTGCAGATCATGGGACATCAGCCAATGGGTTGGGAACCAAAGTTGGAAATCTACAATTGGCATCAAGAGCCCTTGAAGCTTAGGAGCCATCACACGGCAGAGTAGTCTATCTTTAATGTTGGGAATGCCACTACCTCTCCTGCATGTACTATGTCAATTGGGTACCAATACCCATTGCTAGGAAATGTGCTGGTATTGGGCACTCCATGCAAAAACAAGCAGCCCTTGAAGATTTAGGGGCCATCTACTCATTGGTACAGATTATGGGACATCAGCCAATTGGTTGGGAATCCAAGCCCAGTGTTGGGAGTCTACAATTGGTATCAACAACCCTTGAAACTTTGGGACCATCACATAGTAAAGTGGTTTGCCTTAAAAGCTAGGTGTGCCACCACCTCTCTGGTATGTACAGGAGAGGTGGTGGCACACCGAGCCATAGGGTTCAAAAACATGTACCCTTAGGAGGGTCTTGTCCTTGATGGACTACCATCAGACAGTGCCATTGGCCTTCTGACCATACTCTCCAACCTTCTGTTTAGCATTATGAAACTCCCCATTGGTACAGATTATGGGACATCAGCCAATGGGTTGGGAACCCAAGGCCAGTGCTGAGAATCTACAATTGGCATCAACGGCCCTTGAAACGTTGGGGCCATCACACGGTAGAGTGGTTTGCCTTTAAGGCTAGGCGTACCACTACCACTTCTGTATGTATGTATGCATGCATGCATGCATGTGAAACACCTAGTGTGTCTTGTACTTGATGGGCCACCATCAAGCGCTTTCACTAGTCATCTGACTGTACTCTCAAACCTTCTTTTTAGTATTATGAAACTTGTCTTTGGTGCAGATTATGGGACATAAGTCGGTGGGTTAGGAACCTAAGTCCAGAGTTGAGAATCTAAGATTGGCCTCAACAGCCCTTGAAGCTTTGGGGCCATCACATGGTAGAGTGGTTTGTTCCCAAGGCTGCCATCAGTAATTTTAAGGCCCCTTACAACTGAACAATCTAAGCCCTCACCCATTACTACCCTGCACCATATCAGTGGGCCCTATTTTGATCTGGGCCCGTGACAGGAGAACTTCCAGTACTGCTCTGAGGACCCCCCTGGGTGTGGCACTATCACTCGTGTAGGTGCAGTAGTGAGACACACAACCATAGTGCTCAAAAACATGTACCCTTGGGAGTGTCTTATCCTCGATAGGCCACCATCAGACAGTGCCACTAGCCAATAAGAAGGAGACAGCATCCAGTGGGTTGAAAGTATCAAAACTTTATTCCTCCACAAAAAACACCAACATGCAACACTTCAACCTATTCAGGTCTTTGTCAAGCATACCTGAATAGGTTAAAACGTTGCATGATGGTGTAGTTTGTGGAGGAATAAGTAAATTTTGATACTTTCAAACCACTGGATGCGGTCTCCTTCCTATGGACTACTTGCTTTTGTTGGACCTTGTGGATTGGGCCCTTTGGATAGTGCCAATGGCCATCTGACCATACTCCCCAACCTGTTTTGTATTATGAAATTCCAGACTGGTGCAGATCATGGGACACAAGAAAATGGGTTGGGAACCCAAGGCTAGAATTGGGAATCTACAATTGGCATTAGCAGCTCTTGACATATCACGTAGTAGAGTGGCCTGCCTTTAAGGTCAGGTAAGCCACTACCTCTCCTGTACGTAGTAGATTGTCTACTACTACCCATCGCTAGGAAATGTGTTGCTATTGGTCCCTTTATGCCAAAACAAGCAGCCCTTCATACTTTGTGGCATGGTAGAGTAGTCTACCTTTAAGGCTAGGTGTGCCACTACTTTCTATGTTTAAGGGAAGTGATGGTGCACCGAGCCATAGAGTTTCAAAACATAAAGCATTAGAAGGGTCTTGTCCTTGATGGCCACCATCAGAGAGTGCTACTGGCCCTTTGACCATACTTCCTAATCTTCTTTTTTAGTATTACGAAACTCCACAGTGGTGCAGATCATAGGACATCAGCCAATGGGTTAGGAGTTCAGAGTTGGTAATCTACAAATGGATTCAACAGTACTTGAAACTTTGGGACCATCACGTGGTAGTGGTTTGCCTTTTAGGTCCACTATCTCTCATGTATGTACAGGAGATGTGGTGGCACAGCAAGCTATGAAACTCCACGGTGGTGCAAGTCATGAGACATCAGCCAATGGGTTAGAAGTTCAGAGTTGGAAATTTACAAATGGATTCAACAGTACTTGAAGCTTTGGGACCATCACATGGTGGTTGTTTTCCTTTTAGGTCCAATGTGCCACTATCTCTCATGTATGTACAGGAGATGTGGTGGCACACCAACCTATGAAACTCCACGGTGGTGCAAGTCATGAGACATCAGCCAATGGGTTAGAAGTTCAGAG
This sequence comes from Phyllomedusa bahiana, assembly GCA_025379985.1. Classification (NCBI taxonomy): domain Eukaryota; kingdom Metazoa; phylum Chordata; class Amphibia; order Anura; family Hylidae; genus Phyllomedusa; species Phyllomedusa bahiana. The sequence goes on from JAODAL010032448.1 coordinate 40,571, forward strand.
TTGGAAATCTACAAATGGATTCAACAGTACTTGAAGCTTTGGGACCATCACGTGGTAGTGGTTTGTCTTTTAGGTCCAATGTGCTGTTATCTCTCATGTATGTACAGGAGATGTGGTGACACACCTAGCCATAGTATTCAAAAACATCTTTGGCCATCTAACTGTGCTCCCCAACCTTCTTTTTAGTATTATGAAACTCCACAGTGGTGCAGATCAGGAGACATCAGCCCATGGGTTAGGAGTTCAGAGTTTGTAAAAAATAAATTGATACGCACTCCACTATAGTAGTGGCTTGATTTTCACCTGCCTATTGCTGATCCAGATCTGACTACATCTCTAGTCCAGCCTATCAGCTATATGATCATCTCTCGGAGACTATTCTAGGGACCACCACAAGCGGTATCTTCTGAAAGTGGCTTTTTCCACCAAGTCTGAGATAGTTTCTCTTCTCGCTGTACAACTTTGTCTCTCTATTTGCAAAGTCCATCATCTGTTCACCCAGGCCGACTGACCCGGAACCAGCATCCAGGTATGTGCTTGGACTAGTATCCGTAGGGAGATGTAACAGCTGGTCTATAGTCAAGGTTGCAGTAGACATGGCGGAGGAATTAATGACTTTCATTAGAAGTTGCACAGAACCTTCTATGGAAAGAACCCTTGGCGGTCATAGGTAGTAACATAGTTGTATATGGTAGATGGTAGTAAGAGGATCTTGGTACAAAATTTGTATCAGGTGTAAATTGGGCTGTAGCTCTGACCCTGTATTAGGTTAAGGATTGAAACCCCCCTTTCTCCATTCAGTACACACAGAAGCTATAGTCTTCGATGCTTTGAGGGTTAACTTTGTTAATCTGGTAAAGCCAGCTTTGTGTCCATTTCGTAAGTTGCGTAGAAACCATCATATGTGAAGAATTAAATAGGTCAACGTTGACCTACACAGCTCCTACACAACTCCATCCACATTCTATTCTAGAGTGTTTCCAATATATAAGGTATCAGGTCCCCTCTAGAAAAAAAAAAAAAAAATCCTATAATTACACCCAGGACCACTTAAGCTAATAAAATCCTGCGATGTGCCAGGGAAACAGAAGGCGGCTTTGATAGCAAATACGTGGAGAGCGCGCTTCCCCCGGACCAGTAATGTGTATTCTTTTAGTGATAGATGAGTACCAGATGTGGAGACCCCGAGCTGAAAATATAAAAACAAAAGCAGGGACGGCCCTATGAATGCAGCTCCGCAGGGAAAAAAATCTTCCCAGCCCTGTGCTGCCCGGAGCTGAAAATTTTCTTTATTCCAAAGGGGTTTGGGGCCCCTAAACCCGGGGAATTTGCCAATGGGGCCAACAAAGTACTGACTCCCCTTTCCCAATTTAGGTGAGAAAAAAACTTTTTTGGAATTGGGCCCCCTAAAATTCGGTGGGAAAGTGGCGGCCTTTACTCTAGGGGACCATGCATCGTCCGGGCTCCGGGGAGCCAAGCCTCGTCCAGGTCTATCTCTCAAAGGGCCCGCCCAGGCTTATTCTCCCCAAGCCCCCCGTCCCCGCAAAGAGTGGGGGCGCCGTGCCCCTCGTCCAGCCCCTGAGTGGGGCCCCCAAAGCCTCGTCCAGCATGAATGGGGTGCCATGCCTCGTCCAGCATGAGTGGGGTTTGCCCCGGGGGCCCCGCCGCATTTAATGGGGGTTGCTTTCCCCGTCCGGCCCTTTAGTGGGGTGCCCCAAAGGGCCCCCGTCCAAAATGAGTTTGGGGGGCCATTTCCCCCGTTTCCCGCCTCTGGGGGGCCAAAACTTTGTCCAGGATTTAGTGGGGTTTCCCCAGCCTCGTCCCCTCCTCTGGGGCGCCTTTTGGGCCAAAAAGGAAATGGGGTGCCCCCCCCCTTAAAAGCCCGTATTTTAGTCAGAAAACTTTTCCTATGCACTGAAAGGACCCTTTAAAACATAGTTGCCCAAATTTCGAAAAAGAAAAAAAAAGGAGGGAAATTTAGTGGGGGGGCGCGTAGCGGGCGCGGCAAAAAAATTTGCATGGAACCCCCCCCATTTTTGTTTTGGGATTGCCACGCCCCTTCAAAAGCCACCCCACTTTCCACCTTAAAATTTTCATAACGGGCGGGAAAAAAGCCAGGTAGATTTCCCTTATTTGCCAGGTGTAGCCCCCCCAAAAAACCCGGTAGTGCCCCTTACAGGCCCCGGGAGGGTGCCCCTTGTAGGCCAAATAGATGCCCCTCTGTAGCCAGGTAGGGGCCAAAATTTTTTAGCCAGGTAGATGCCCCCCTTTGTTAGCCAAGGGAGGTGCCCCCCCCCTTTTAGCCAGGTAGGTGCCCCCCATTGTTAAACAAGGTAGGTGCCCCCCATTTTAGCCAGGTTGGTGGGGGGGCCCCCCTTGTCAGCCAAAGGGGGTGCCCCCCCCTTGTTTTCCAGGGAGTGCCCCCCTTTTTTTGCCAAAGGGAGTGCCCCCCTTTTTTTGCCGGTAGATGCCCCTCTGTTGCCAGGTAGATCCCCCCCCTCTGTTGCCGGGTAGTGCCCCTCTGTTGCCAGGTAGATGCCCCCTTGTTGGCCAGGTAGTGCCCCCTCTGTTAGCCGGGTAGTGCCCCCCTGTGATCCCCAGGAAGTGCCCCCTCTGTTAGCCGGGTGTCCCCCCCCTTGTTACCAGGTGTCCCCCCTCTGTTCCCGGGTAGTTTCCCCTTTTCTTTTGCCAGGTAGTGCCCCTGTTGCCAGGTAGTCCCCCATCTGTTAGCCAGGTGTGCCCCATCTGTTACCCAGGAGTGCCCCCATTTTTAGCCGGGGTAGTGCCCCCCTTTGTTCCAGGTAGTGCCCCTCTGTTCCCAAAGGTAGATGTCCCCTTGTTCCCGGTAGTCCCCCCCTCTGTTGCCAGGTAGTGGACCCCTTTGTTCCAGGTAGATGTCCCCTTGTTTGCCAGGTGATGCCCCATTGTTCCCAGGTATTGCCCTTCCTGTTAGCCAGGTAGAGCCCCAAAAGCTAATAAAAATTAAATAATAAAATCCACTTACCTTACCGGGCTCCTGGCAGCGCGGCCGCTCCGCCCGATCTCTTCAGCGGGCAGGGGAAGTGAGAGCAAGCCGCGCGTCACCCCCCTGCAGCTGCGCGTCACTTCCCCCTGCGCCGTTGACCTGTATTACGGCGCCACACCGGCGCCGTACATACAGGGAGGGAGGGAGGAGGGAGCGATCCCTCCTGCCTCCTCCCCGCACAGTGGGGACGGGGGGGGTGAGCGGGCGCTGCACCCGCCTGTAGGAGCGGTCCCGCGGCGCAAGAGTAGCGCACCAGCGCTACTCTTGCCCCGCGGCAATTTAAAGGACCCCCGCCGCCTGCAGGCGGCGGGAGGAATGCCAACTCCCCCGGGAGGGCGGGAGGGGACCCCAAATAGCGGGACCCCCCGCCAAAAAACGGGAGAGTTGGCATGTATGACATAAATGCTGGATCAGTGAAGGTCTAGGACTTGCCGGTTTCTGTCAGGGTAGCAGGGTGATGCCTGGACACTCCACACTCCTTCTAGGCAATGTCTTGTGGAGAGTGGATACGGTGAACCAGGGTTGATTGTTGGGGGTTCAGCACTTTCACCCCCAACCATCTAGCACTTATCCAGTAGATAGGTGATGAATGCCATGGTGGACAGACAGCTACTCAGTATTTTCCATATTTCCCATAGCCATTAATGGAGAGTGACCATGGACCTCCACGCTAGAAGTAGGTTACTGGCAGGGGCACAACTATAGGGGTGCAATATCTATTGGGACCTGAAGCCTGAAGAGTGCCCAAAAGCTCCTCTGCTACATAGGAAGACACCAGTATTATAGATGGCAGATGGTAGGTGTGCGACCATTTTATAGATTTTGTACTGACACCTTGAAACTTTAAAGGTGTGTTCCCACCATAGACTGGTGGTATATTGATAAAATATGGCATCAAAGTGTGATAGACATGGGTCCCACCTGTGTGGGTTACTGACCACCTCTCCACCCACCAATCCCTCCTCTGTCCCTTAACTGACTGATCCACAAGTTGTCATTCAACCATGGTGAGACACACCCTGCAAAGTCCTATGTCTAGAAACTTTACCTAGCTAACTGACAAGCTTTAACCAGTTAGAGCTCTATAGCCTTGTGCACTACACTTTGTAAATCTCCTGCACTCATGTCACTGTAAGGCTATGTTCACACGGTGTATTTGCAGGGCGTAATTACGCCTCGCAATTACGCCGTGTGACCGGGGGCGGGGCGGGAGCGGGGGGCCGGCCCTTCGCCGGCCCATAGACTTGAATTGCCAGCGGCGCATATACGCCGCTAGTAATTCACATGTCAATTAGGAGAGGAGACGTAATCCATAGTTCTCTATGAGAACTGTGGATTACCGTAATGAATGAGCCGTTTCCAGCCTGTAATTTGCGCACTTCGGCGCGTAATTACGGACCGAAATACGGCCCATTTTAAGCCGTGTGAACATGCCTTAACAGGATCACCTAGGAACAGCAGAATGGATATGCTAATCACTGCTATAGAACCAGCCACAGCCTGACCAGGAAGTGCGAGTCTAAAGCTGTAGACCCACCCACAGCCTGAATAGATAGTGGGAGCCTGAACAGACCCAACCACAGCCTGAACAGGAAGTAGGAACCTGAAGCTGTAGACCCGCCCATGGTCACAACAGGAAGTGGGAGCCTGAAGCTGTAGACCCACCCACAGCCTGAAGCTGTAGAATCGCCCACAGCCTGAACAGGAAGTGGGAGCCTGAAGCTGTAGACCCACCCACAGCCTGAAGCTGTAGAATCGCCCACAGCCTGAACAGGAAGTGGGAGCCTGAAGCTGTAGACCCACCTACAGCCTGAAGCTGTAGAACAGCTCACAGCCTGAACAGGAAGTGGGAGCCTGAAGCTGTAGACCCACCCACAGCCTGAACAGGAAGTTGGAGCCTGAAGCTGTAGAACCGCCCACAGCCTGAACAGGAAGTGGGAGCCTGAAGCTGTAGAACCACCCACAGCCTGAACAGGAAGTGGGAGCCTGAAGCTGTAGAACCGCCCACAGCCTGAACAGGAAGTGGGAGCCTGAAGCTGTAGGGCCTCCTACAGCCTGAGCAGGAAGTGGGAGCCTGAAGCTGTAGACCCACTCACAGCCTGAACAGGAAGTGGGAGCCTGAACAGACCCAACCACAGCCTGAACAGCAACTGGGAGTCTGAAGCCGCAGAACTGCCCACAGCCTGAACAGGAAGTGTGGCTCTAAAGCTGCCTATGGCTCTGTGAAACAGCATGGTGAACCAACCCCCTTTAATAAGCCATGAGGTCTCAGCTATAACTAGTGCCTGCATGGTCCCGTCCATCATTCTGATTCACACATCGTGTCACACTGACCATACGCAATGGCGCACGGTGATATTGATATGATGCATCTGCAGTCGCGTGACCTGTCTGTGTCTTGGTACAGAGACGCGACCCAGGCAGGGGCACCATCAAAAAAGGGGCCTATTGACATGGTGCAACTAGGTACTGCCAACGGGCTATGGTTGTATGGGGCCGTCTGCTGCATTTCCTTGTTGTCATACCACATTGCTCCTCTGGGTGGCAGCATTCTTTCTCAGCGGTCAAACAAGCTGATTACTTTAAGTGATGCAGAGCGGAAAAAAAAAGAAGAAGAAAAAAAAATTGAATTCAAAGCCTCCGCGCCGATCCTATTATGTCCTGGGAATTCAGGTGCCTTTGATTTCCTTCTAAAAGCACCGAAGGGGAGCAAAGAGCGCCTGAAGGGGATTATCGGTGCACACTCCCCGGGGGAAAACATGCCATCCCATTGGTCTGCCCTAAACTCCCTAGAAACTTCCCAGCGCTTTTTAAGGAACAGAGACCCAAAGAATAACAGAGGGCTGTAAGCCTCCTAAAAATAGCTGCAATGTTTTGTGCTCTGTGTCCTCAGAAGACCCCGGCGATGGAGGGCTCTGCAATGGCCGCACGTCTCCACGGCTTTCCTGCTGCACGCTTGTTATTACCGTGGCCTCGTAGGCGGTGGAGTGTTATACACGCGGGTGTCCTGCGCAGTGTCGAGGCACGCAACGTGCGCCGCTCAGCTTCCAGTAAAGGACAACATATGTTAGGGGCCCAGCGTAGGGTTGGGACAGACCTAAACAATACTGCAGGCCATGCGGAGGAAGACATTTCCCATTGCACGGGGGACGTGATTTATAGCCCGCAAATACTTCTACAACTGTGCTATCTGACATCTGAAAAGAATTTGCAGGGAAGGTGCGGTGAGGGCCGGAGAAACCGGCTTTACCCGTTAGCCGTGATCCTTTCTTTAAAGGGGGCATTCACCCCTTGTGAGGAAACTTACCCTCGTTCCTAAAGAAAAT